>JBAWJQ010005458.1:0-57723 GCA_037783105.1 Bactrocera zonata | reverse complement strand
GCCACAACGATGACTGCCCGAAAAGGCGTTGCCATAATTTGTCAACACCCAAATATTTTATTGCCCGCGATTACAATATAATTGTGTTTTTCATTTATTTATCGTTGAAGCGCAGAAATGGCAAAGAGCATGCGCGCAGCCAATGAATTATTGTCGCAATTTATGTACAAAAACACAGAAGAAGTGCTTAAATGCGCGCGCGTGTGTTTGTGTGTGTGTGCGGGTGCACGCAATTGTTCGTGCGCGCTAGCCGAGCCAGTCGATCAACCTCATTCGCCGTGGCATTTGGTGAGCGAGCGCGCGTTTAAGCCAATTTAGCTTATGTTTAATGTATTAAGTAGCCACAATAACAACAAGAACAGCTGCATGTTTGTTGGTAAGCGGGAAAAAAATACTTAAACCCATTGTGTCACATATAAATCAGATCACTTTTTTCTGTCGGCTCTGCAACGCCGTTGAAACAAAACAACCAACAACAACGAAGCGTCTTGTCGCACATCACATTACATACACGTATTCACTAAACACACACACACACATACATACATACATAAATGTCCAAGCCTTCAGTTATGCGACATTATAGCCACTTAAGAAATGGTAAAAACGTAAAATTTTGACAACGATTTTTGGGCTTTTCTCAGCTTACTTTGGAGCGAAATTAAAATGCAAGCCACAGCGCGTGGCGAAAAAAGCCGAAGATTTGGGTTTCTTAAAGCGTCTCTACGCTGATGTGTACCGATATGTAGTTTTTTTATAATTTTTGTTAACTTCCCCGACACACTCCCGGCGGCCACCCTCTAGTGGATACGTCGTGGCCCATTAAAAAATCATGTCATAAAAAAGACATAACAAATGCCACACGGAGCCGAAGAAAACTGAAACCGAAGAAAATATGTTGTATAGCAACTGAACATACTCGCTCTTCCGTTTCTTTCTTTTTGTGTTTTTTGATGGTTAAAGCTGCTCGTTTGTCGCGGCTGCTTAAATTTGACTCGCATCCATCATTGGCAGTATAAAAAGCCCATAATTTCGATGGTCATAAATAAATTTAACACGCTGGCAAAACATGTTCAACACATACACGTCTCAATGCTGTACCCACGAAGCGTTGGACACTTAAAGGTGCTGGGCTTATATAGGTTCCTCGACTTGGTAACGTGAGGCCAAAAAAATTAACAGTTCAGCTGTGACTTTGATGGTTTAACGGCATAATGTGAGACCAAAACTTTCAAATTGGGATGCTTGAAAATACCAACAACTCTTCCACATACATATGTTTCTAAATGTAAATGAAATGGCTGACCCTAGGTAATCATTGCAGCTGGGGTAAGAGACCTAATTCAGACATCGCGGCATAGAGACGGCTGCTTTTCGTGCTGTCAAAAGCAGCTTTGACATCGACGAAGAGGTAGTGCATATCGATTCTCTTTTCAAGGGTCATTTCCAAGATTTGGCGCTTAGAGGATATCTGGTCAGTTGTTAATTTTACAGGTCTACAGCCGCACTGATAAGGTTCAATCAGTTTGTTGACGGTGGGCTTTAATCTTTCACACAATACGTTCGATAGAGCCTTATATGCGATGTTGAGGAGGTTTATCCCACTATAGTTGGCGCAGAAAGTGGCGTCTCCCTTTTTGTGAATTGGGCAGAACACACTTAAATTCTTACAACCATCATTATCATTATTATCATTATCAGTTCTTCACCGCCGTATTTGAATAGCAAGGCCGACAATCCATGAGCCACCACCGCTTTGTTGTTTTTCAGACGAGTAATTTCTATTCGAACTTCTTCATGTCCAGCAGTGGAACGATCGCCTACTCCTGTAGTTATGCTTTCACTGCAATTCAGCAGGATGGAGAAATGTTTTCTCCATAATTTCTGTATGCTCTAGGCATCAGTCACTAGATCACATCTGGGGGTTCTCAAGAGCATGCTCCGGGCTTGAACCTTCTGTTAATCGCCCTAGTCGTCTTTTCGTAGGTTTTTCGAACAACATCGCTGTAGGCCAGTATGTCAAGCTTCACGTATTCACGGTTTTTTGCCTCTTTATTTTTTGTCTGCAAATGCGTCTCGCTTCCTTCTAAACTCTCGGTATCTATTCCATCCCGTAAGTGTAGTGGTCGATTCTTAAAATTCTCAAAATAAATACTCTCGTGGATCCGCCACTGTAGAAATAATATAATAGTCAATATACTGGAACTTCCACTACAATAGTTGATTAAAAGTTACCAATTAGATATTATCATCAATATGATACTTCCATAATCCTTTCTAGCAAGATTTAATTCGGTCGTTGGCTGACTGAAATGACCACTCTGTGCTCGCAGAAGATAACCAATTTAGGAACTATCCAGTAACTCAGTGGATTTAGTAAGAAAATTTGATACTCAACCCCGATTGTCCAATGTCTCGTAAGTTGGAATACGTCCCGTCTCATCTAGCTGAAGGCTGAGCAATCACATAGATAATATAACAGCGTCTCATCATACTTTTCATACTGCCGAATGCACTTTTCTTATTTTATGAAGGTGGGATCTTACAGGAAGGTGCTCTTTGATGTTACTAAGCTCCTTTCGCCTAGAAGTGGAATCTTGTTGGTCTGTCCAGCATCAACACCACCCCAAAGTAACTTTTTAGTATGCCCTGTGCTCCTTATGTTCCAAGACCCACTTCCAACAACTCTTGAAAAAGCTGAATATCATTGCATAGCTTAGGAGAATTGTGCCTTCAGCTGCCCCCGAGTCGACCAGCTTGTCTGCCTTTTCATTTACTAACTCAAAGAATGGTTAGAGCAGAAGCTGACCTAACCTTATGTTATGCCCATAGTCATTTAGTTTCAAGCTGTTTTCTGTGTTTAGATTACTACAGAAAATGCGCGCTTCTGTTCCGTTTTCACCTTTGGAGCTGTCAGTAAATATACCATATAAATTTCGCTGTTGAAACTGTTAATAAGAGAACCATTGATCCAGTCTTCTCTACTGGGGAATAATAATGATGTGTTTAGTTCCTCGTGGATCTCCTTTTCTCGACCACATTTCCAGCTAAGTCCAAGTACATTAATAAACAAGGTCGAGTATGATACCATGACCGTAGTGATCTCGTATGGCCTAAAATCATTAGTCGGCTGGCTGTAAACATTGCCTTATAACTCAGTTACATATACATTGTCTGGATGTCCAGAGCCTTCGTTGAGGTAGTTTTCATTGCGCCCGTAATCCCTTGCACCAGTTCCAAGGGCTTAATATGGCATCCTACATCCCACTGCAATATATGTTAGTAAGGGGCGAATGACACTTATGTAGAACCAATGGTTCTTGTGGGGTTGTGAACACCACTTCAAAAAATTTGCTCTTCTGCAGGAGCTCCAGATCCCAACCGCATTGGAAGCCTAGGTTTTTATCTAAGATAACTCCGAAATATTTTACAGAGCTCAAGGGGACAATAGTCCTACCCCTAAGGAAGGAAATTGAATTGCAAAGTTTTCGTCCTCCTTAAGAAAAACCAGATTTCTGTTTTCTCCGGAAGAGCAGATGATCTTGAAGTTCTCCCTGTCGAGAAGAAGTAATAACTCATTGATTAAGGTGATCCAAAGCAAGTGGGATAGGATACCTACTTGCGGAGTACCACAATGGCTATATGGCTTATCTATTGCTTATTATGTGACTTAACCAATTCAGCAGGTTCTGATTAATGTCAAAAGAAGCGATAGCGGCTGTCAGTGCAGCCGTACTTGCGTTGTTGAATGTAGCTTCCAAGTCAATGAGTGCCACTACGGTGAATTCGCATTTTTCTAAGAAACTTACAATTGCGCCAACTACTTCATGTAGACCGGTATCAACCGTTTTGCCTTTGGTTTGGTAGGTTTCGTCCTTTGATAAAATCGTCGCAAATCTTCTCGATACTCTTTATTAGAAAGTATCTTAGACTTTGGCCACGAATAGTTTTCCTTCCCCTGTTTACATTAAGACAAGATCAGAAATAATCGAACGGTTTCAGATTCAGATGTGATTTCACAAACGAAATCAAGGATTGAAAATTTCTTTTTAAACCACAAAATCATTATTAAGAATTGGTAATATAAAAATCGTTTGAATGTATAAATTTCCGACCACTGATCCAAAGTATCAGTGCAAGCTCTAGTTCAAAGTGGTAATTACATGGCAAAAGATGTAAGTTTCGTTTTTTATTATAGCAAACTTGAGTTTTAAATTTTTTATTATTTTTCAATCCGATATTTGGGATTAGAATTTGAAAATACTGAGAGATGTCGGTCCGACGTATGGAATGACTTCGTGAAAGATTACAAAATACAGTTTTTGAAAGTATTAATTCCGCTCGACCTTCCCAAGCGACATCGCTTCACTCTATGGCATCTTGAAAAGTTCCAAGAAGATCCGACGTTTTCGAGCCAAATATCTTGTGCAACGATGAAGCTCATTTCTGGTTCAATGGGTAAGTAAACCAGCAAAATTTCCGAGTTTGGGACAAAGAGCAACCTGAAGAGATTCAAGAGGTGTCATTTCGGCCAGTAAAAACAACGGTTTGTGTGGTTTGTTGGCCAGCGGAATCATCGGTTCATATTTCTTCAAAAATGATGCCGTTGAGAATCGTCAATGGCGACCGTTTTCGTGCAATGATAATCGACATTTGATACCTCAAATTGAAGCTCGTGATTTCGGCGGTATTTGGTATGAACAAGGCTACGTCACTTTCCACACATCGCATCAATCAATGGATTTATTGAGAGAAGACTTCGATGAGCAACTAATTTCACGTTTTTGGCCGGTCGATTGATCGGCGAACTTGGTGATAGTGCAATATCAACCGTTAGACTTTTTCCAGTGGGGATATGTAAAGTCGTAAGTCTATGCAAACAATCCAGCTTCGATTCAGGCTTTGGAGCAAGACAACACCCGTGTTATTTGCCAGTTACCAGTCGAAATGCTCGAACGAGTCATCGAAAATTGGGCACAACGAATGGACCAGCTGAGACATACCCGCATACAACATTTGAAGGGGATAATCTTCAAAAAATAAGGGTCAAATAATATTTTTTTCGAATGATAATAAACATTCCCTATCAAGTTTTAAGTTTCTGAGTTTTTTCTTTAAAAAAGTAGGGAACCTCGAAATGGATCACCTTTTAATTAGAGGGGGCGGAGAACCCAAGTGTCTATCAAACATAGGAAAGATAAAAAACCGAATAGTAAATCCGCCCCATCATAATACCTTTTTTAATATACGCTCCCACACACACACTTAGACAAATTTTTCTCAATAATATTCCGTGTCTCCAGTGAAATGCTGATTAATTAATTCCTTTGAAATGTTGCAAAGTGAAATCCTGCAAATGAAATTTCCGTGGCAAAAACGCACTCAATTATAAATTCTTAAAAATACAACAAAAATATAAATAAAAAACAAAAACAAAAATGCTTACACGCATAAGTACATTGGTGAGTGTGTGTGGGTGTTCAGTAAAAGAAAAAAAACGCTGCGCAGAGCACGTGAAAGCATGACAACACACACACACACACACATGCGGTAGATGCAGAAAAACAGGCGTGGCGTTTGTTGGTGTGCGTGCGTGGCAGGGCTGCGTGGTGTTGCGCAGCCTTGATTGAATTTATCAGCGCCATAAGCACAAAGTCAAAGTGAATTGATTTTCCTTTAATTTTATTCATTTTGATTACTCGCCATTTTTTACAAACGCACACAGTCATTCATACACATATATTATACATAAATATGTGTGTTTGTGTTTATTTTTGTTTTTGTGTCACACACAAAGCTGCCGCGCCATGCCAGCTTTAAACCGAAAAGTGCGAAAATGTATCCTTTTTGTGACGCGCTCAAAGGGAATACTCAATAACGGTATAAGCATTCATATATGCACAAGTGTGCACGTGTGTGTGCTCGCATAAAATAGCTTTTCAGCAATGTATTAAAACATTTCGTTTGACCAAAGTTGTAATGCTATTTGTTATTGGCCGTTGACGAGTTGGTGACGCTGACTATATGCCATTGCCCTCACAGTCACAGTCACATACCCACCAACCCGGCACCTACCTGCGCCACCTACTCGCTACTCATGCATACTTGCACAACAGCTGTTAAGCGGCCAAGCCCCAAAGGCTCCTCTCCCTCCCCTCCTCTCCAGCGTTTCTGTGTTGGCAGATTCTTTTATGCATTGCATATTGCTGAAGCGTTGAATGGTGCCCGTGGGATATGACAACGACGCAGCTGCAACTGTAGCGGCAGCGACGGTGGAAACTCGATGTAAGCACAGTGTCGCGAAAGCGTTAACCTTGACTCAAATTGTATTCCTTGTTTCCTGTCAACAAAACCTTGATTTTTGACCTCCATTGACATGTTTTTTCGGCATAGTAAACATAGATCCAAGTCTCATCGCCAGTAATAATATGTTTCATGACATCCTGGTAATCGGAAATCATTGTTTTACAGACATTAACCTGACGGTGTCTTTTGCCCTGTTATGACGGAGTAATGACGTTCGTAGGAGACACGAATTAATCATTGTCATATCAAGCATTGGGTATATTAATCGTCTGGTCCATTTGCGGGACCTGTTGTGGATATTGCTTCGTCCCAATGATGAATACATAAGATCCGCAGCGCCCATGTACTTGTTAAATTCGTGACAAACATTTGGGCATGGGATTTTTTCGCCACGCTTTGTTCTTTTATTGAACCTTTTAGGGTAATCGTATATCTGCAGTGCTATCAATCACACCATACAGTGTTGGAAGATGAGACTTCAGTCTTAATTTACAGAAAAAAAAATTAATTCGGGAAAGTTGAAAAAAAGTTACAGCTGTTCAAAAATGAGTGAAAATAATGAAGAAATTCGCTATATATTGAAATTTTTGTATAAAAAGGGAAGAATGAAATTGATAAAGTTTACGGAGACGATGTTGTATCAGTTTGTATAGCACAACAGTGGTTCGCTCGCTTCTCTAGCGGAAAAATGGCAAAAAGTGGTCTACCAAAATGGTACATATGTTTTTATTTATTTATTAGCATAAAATAAAAAAAGTTGAAGTTTGATTAGAAATACGAAAAGACTTTCCACTACCCAATATTTACTATATATGGTTTTATGACAGTTAATATTGAGGACTCTTGAATCTTTCCAAAACAACAGGTTTTACAAAACAGCATTATCCCGATTTTGCATTTTCACTGGCAGCTTACAGTCAGGAATTCCATTTCGTCGAACTGTTCCCAATACCTAAATTCCCTGAGTAAGCAAATAAGCCAATAATGGGAAGCTGGTGTATTGATGGACGAAACATGGCGCAGTCCCGCTAAAATGAACTAGAACATAAGATGGCGCCCTTAAGGTAGCAGTCTGGTAACTTGGGTTCAAAAAATCGAAAAATATTTTTTTGCTTAATTTGAAAGTACAATGTCTTGAGAATATACTGTGAAAATTTCAGACAGAATTTCGAATTATTTCGAGAGTTATAACGAGTTTCCTAGAGCGCCTCGGAGTCCTCTCTCTCTCGGAGTTGTTGAACTTTAAACGCGTTTTTCTCAAAACATTGTTTTTCTGGTCGGCCCGGGCCCTAACTTTTTTTCTATTGAACCGATTGCTTTCAAATTTTAACAGGCTGTTCTGCACACTTATAGTTCTCGTCAGAACTAACGAGAATTTTTTCACCCCTAACTTTTTATTTTACAACCCTTTCTTTGCTAAAATAAAAGGACTTTTTTCCAAAGTCCGTCATTTTGTTATTTACTCTTGAAATTTAACTTCAGTAGTTCCACCCAGATTGACATGTCTATAGATCAAGAATAAACGAGAATATTTGATTTCAGATAACATCAAGAGCCAAAATCAGCCGGGCCACCCAAGTCCATTTTTTTGAGGTTCCAACTTCGATTGACAATAATAATAGTAATAAAGTACTAAATTTTTTCAAATACATTTTTTTTATATTTTCAATAAGTAAATAAAAACACTCCAAATATTCAAGATAATTCATTTTTATTTTGCTATAAAAAACACCCTCCAAAGAAGTCATGAAAAAAGCCATAAGTTACCAGAATACTAACTTAAGTTTTGTTCATTTTCAGATACAAGTCTTCGGTCCGAGTATATTTTATAATTGTAACAAAAGTATAAATCATCTCACATTAAAATCAGTTTGCATTTAAAAAATTATTATTTATTTGACTGAACAAATTTGTTCATCAACGCAAAGCAGTTCTCGTTTTGAAACATTACAGAAATTTCTATTAGCTGCTTGAGTCAATGGCCGTATTTTGAACAGACGATCAACGACATTTGTTGACAAGGACTTAAGAGATATATGAGTTGTTATAGCTGGTTGCTCGTGCTTTTTCATTTTTTTATTTTTTTATTATTTCGATATGTTTTCGTTTAAAAATAATATATAAAAATTTAAACTGTTATATAAAAGTAGTTTAGTGTTACAGCCTTCTAAAATCAGCTAATATGTTTAAAGAAGGCGAAGAACCTTTTTAGCGTCATCGGAGCTGGCGTGTAACTCGAAAAATATATAATTCTCAACAATCGCTTTATCCGCTTTCCGATGGTTGCTGTTTATTAAAAAAGATATAAAAAACATAAATGAATTTGCCCAATTTCAAAATTAAACATTTTATATTTAGCATACCTACAGGCGCACACAGAGCGAGCTCTTTCTATTTTTATAGAAATTTAACAAAACAACTTATCTCCACCATTTTTTTTTTTTTTGTAAATTTAAAAGATCTTAACATATTTTCAAAGTATAAAATATATAAATTATAAACATATAAGTTTGTGTTGTCTTAAAAATTTATTTAAATTACGAGAGCGATAAGCGAGAGATCAATATAGAATAATCTACGTTCATCTTCTTCATTCTTCAATGTGAAATAAGTTTTTTTTGTCATTGTCTTGATCTCGTAGCTGATCTCCACGAGGACCTCCAAAAAAGTTGTTTAACAGCGAGGATGGTTTTCTACTTAAAATTATCTAAAACCCACAAATTTAAGATTAAAACTATATTATTACTATAGAGGAAAATAGGTAAAGATCAAAGGATCAGTCTACATTTTAATATTTATGCGTCGGCTCAACTTTAACTCTTCGGAGTATATATTCAAATACACATTTTTAAAATATATATGTATATGCCAAGAAAAAGTCGATTTTTTTAAATTCAAAAGTGCACTCCTCTCGAGAAAAATTATGCAAGTATGAATATCTTCGTGGAAAATATTTTCATATTCACGGCATTATAAAAAATTTTCTGTTGAAATATTTTTATTATATTTAGATTTCTCTAGATAAATTGTTAATTTACCAACATATATTGAAAATTTAAAAAATTACCCTTTTTAAATTTACAAGTTTTCCATGCAATGCAAACACGGTGCAATGCCGCTAACAGCAGTGGCAGCAACGTAATCCGGATTTTCATTCGCCCATTCAGGAATGTGCAAATGAAAAATCTGTTTTTGGAAGCATTTTAGCGTAAAAATGCAATATGCGAATTCATTTAAATGCTAAAAAGGTAAGCGGCCAAGCGGTGTTGCATAAAGCGAGCTGTACACACATACATGTTTATATGTGTTTACACATGTGTATACGTGTATTTATTTCCAAAGGATAAACATACATATGCCAAGGAAAAACAAGCACATAAATATATAATAACAAGAAAAAAATTAATTTCGGCTGCAGCGAAGCTACAATACCCTACACAGGTGCATTTTTTAAAGCGTAAGAAGGTACAAAAAATTATTTATCTTGAGTTTTACCGATCAGTTTGTATGACAGCTATAAGCTATAGTGGTCTGATATATTTTTTTTTAGAGAGAAAATGATGAATGTGAAGTTTCAGGTCGATATCTCGAGAATTGGGGGTCTAATTCATATATTTCTCCAACGTAACGTGAGCTACGTAAATAGAACTATTTTTACAGGGTTGAACCAAACAAAAAACGGTTTCAATTGACCGATAAAGATAAGCTTACGTTGTAATATTTGTTATGTAGAAGTTAAGTCCCAGTAGGGTTTATTTCAGTTAAGTTGCTAAGTCTGAGAGGAGTAATCATCCTTTACGATGCCTACGCTTGACGTGAATTTTAACAGACTCTGCGGCCTCACCATCGACATCTCCTCCAGTTTGTCTTACTATGGGCACCCCAGATGCTTACAGAGTAGTCTTCGTCAATTCGGGACGAGTTCACACGAGATGCTCCATTGTCTCCCTAGTGCTCCGTTCTAGACATTTCCTGCAGTCTTCTCAATCTGTCAACCTCATCCCGCGGTCGTGTGTCGCCTCCAGACAGTGACCAGATAATACTCCCATCATGTTCGTACAATCACTTCTATCGAGTGCTAATAGGAACTTTGTATACTTCCAATCTACCGATTTGCACATGACTTTTGCAGTTTTTCACCCAAATAGCTCGTTTCATCGGGTTTTGATTTTCTTTTCCATGCTGCTGTCGAGATGGTCGTATAGAAAATGCAGGGGTTTCTTAATATTGATCACGTTTTGGCCTGGCATCCAGTAGAATTGAAGCTCCTTGCTTCCGGGAACGCTTTCCACTGCTGCCCTCATTCCCAAGACACTTTTGGCCGATATGCGATACGAGGTTCTTGCCTTGATTGCTACTTGGTTGGCTTTCGCAATAGCAAAGACCTCAGCTTGAAGTATACTGCGGGGGTCTGGCAACTTAAAAGGTTGCCTTTTACCTAACCCTAGACAGTATATTCACGCACCAACTCCATCGGCCATTTTCGAGCCAACTGTATAGATGTTTAGAGTGTTGCGTGTAGATAACATACCTTTACGCCAGCCATCTTTTTCAATGTTTACTTTGAACCATCTCTCCCAATAGAAAAGTGGGATTATGTAGTCGATGATTGCCAAACCGTCATTACCCACCGAGCTAAGCCCGAAGACTCTATATGTAAATTCTCCAGCCGCTGCGCTGTTTTCAGTAAAGAGGTCTATAGGTGGCAGGTTTAGTACCAGTTCGAGAGCCGCCGTTGGAGTTTTTTTTTAAAGCTCCCGTTATGCACAGCGCAGTGAGCCTCTGAACCCTTTCCATTGGTTTCCGGTAGGCAGATTTCGATACGTCTGTCCACCATATTACTGCAGCGTAGAGCAGAATTGATCTTACAATGGCTGTGCTTAAGAGAGGGAGAGAGCCCCCAGGTTGTGCCGCGCATCTGACTACACGCATATAAAGCATTGCTAGCTTTCCACACACTTTCCTCCACGTTTTGCTTCCGCAACAGTTTACTGTCCAAGACTACCCCAAGTACTTGGTGCCGTCCTTGAGAGAGAGTTGTGTCCCATTTATCGAACGGAAGCTCCATAGAGGAATATTGTACTCTATTGTCGACACAAGCAGATCCGTTTTCTCCGGGTTCAACCATAGACTCGCTTGTGATGCCCAACTATGGACTATATTGAGAGTGGTGGTCATAATACTGCTAATGGTCTGTAAACACCTATTAAGATGGCAATGTCGTCCGCATATACCACTACCTTAGAGGCTTTACTTTCCAAGTTTCTTAGCAGTTTAGTTACCACTAATGTCCATAAGGCTTCTGCTCCAAGTTTTCAAGCCCTTTAAGATGTAAAGACAATGAAAATTTATCTCTAAATACCACTGAACAGGCATAACTCGTTATTGACAAGTGACAAGCGCATTGATCAAAATCAGGCAGAAAGCACAACAAGAAAAGCAAAATTTACGCAGAAATGCAACAATCATATATGCAAAGGTCCATGCAATAAATACAAATCACCTCACGCCGCATTTTCAACTGACTACTCATAAATTCGCCGCAAGTCATTAAGCAAACTAAAGCAGCCAGGAAGTCAACGAGGCAGACAGGCGGGTGCCCCACGAAATGTCAAAGCCAAAAATGATACTCTGCAATAACAAAAATACACACACACATAGATACCTCAAAACAACACAAAAAGATCTGTGTCACCTATCAAAAATGCCCTAAAAGGACATAACTCGGCAGTCACAAAGCCACTGCAATCGCTGCGCGTTCTGCAGCAGGTTGTTGCAACATTTGCAGCAGCTTGTAGCAACATACAGCATATACAACAGCGACACGTACTAATGCGTGTAGTCATTGCTATGCAGAATGTGCTGCCAGCGCCCAAGCGGCGTAAGACAGCAGCAGCCTCTTAGCTGCGCGTTGCCAATCGCCAAGCCTGCGCAAGCACATCTGACAATCGTCGATGACAATCAAATGTTTGCATTGCATTTATTTATTGGAATATATGAATAAAGTGATGATGATGGCCCATTGTCACTGCATTTAAAGCAGCAGTAGCACACACTCACACACACTGAGGCGCAATCTCTGGCTTGCCGCTTGAAAGCAAAGCTTCCACAAAGCCAACTTGTCACTTTTCATACTTTTTTCCTCAGCTTTACTTGTGTTGCGCGCTTTTCTTGCGAATTGTCATCGCCACAGTCAAAATCAGATGCAGTTAAATCGGTAACAAGCTCACCGATTCAGGCACAGTCTCTCATATACGTAAATGTATACATAGTTATGTATATGGACGTATGTATGTATGTTCTCATAAAGGTAGAGACAAAAGCATTGCCATTAGTGTTGCCATGCTTATATCGCGAATCATATTTCTTTAGCACAAAACTGACACTTAGAGTGTTGGGCTACAGTGTGCCGAAATACTATGATGAACAAAAAACCCATTGACTCCAGCTGCTCGAAAACTATAAAACCCTTTACAGGAGCTTTTTCTATAGCACAGAATGGTCTAAAAAGATCTTTAACCCGATATTTTGAGCTGTCAATTACTTGAAAACTATATATAAAGAGTGATATATTTCGATGTTTTTTTTTCGAAAGAAACAACACAGAAACTTCAAATTTAATCTGGAATGTTTGTTATCATTCGAAAGAACTTTCTTTTGAACTTATTTATTAAAGATTACCTCTTTCAAATGTTGGACGCGACAACATCTCAAATAGTCCATTCGTTGAGCCCAAATTTCGATGACTCATTCGAGCAATTCGACTGTTAATTGGCGAAGGAAACGCATGATTTTTTGCTCCAAGGCTTGAATCGAATTGGGATTGTCCGCATAGACTTTAGACTTAACATGTCCTCGTGTGATATCTCACGATCTTGGTGGCCAATCGACCGACCCGAAACGTGAAATTTTCTGCACACCAAAGTGTTCTCTCAATAAACCCTTGTTGATGTGATGTGTGGGAAGTGGCGCCGTCTTGTTTGAAACCAAATGTTACGGAGATCACGAGCTTCAATTTCAGGCATCAAATAGTTGGTTATTATGGCAGGATAACGGTCGCCATTGATGGTTATGTTCTCACCGGCATCATTTTTAAAGGAATATGGACCGATGATTTCACTGGCCCACAAACCACACCAAACCTTTGCTTTTTTCTAAATTAAATGGCAACTCTTGAACCTCTTCAGATTGCTCTTCGTCCCAAATCCAGCAATTTTGCTTGATTACATACCCATTGAGTCAGGAAAGGACCTAATCGATGAAAAAAATTTGGCTCGAAAATTCGGATCTTCTTGAAACTTTTCAAGAGCCCATAGAGCGAAGCGATATCGCTTGGGAAGGTTGACTTCAGTATAGCACAAGCTATATTTTGTACGCTTTCAATTTAAGATACGCCAAGTCGTTCCACACGTCAGTTCGAGTTGCTGCGAACGACGCTGAATCAAATCTTCGTATCTTCGTATACACTCTCAGCTACGGCAACAATATTTTCTTCACTATATGACATGTCTCAACCCGATCAGCCATTGTTCCATCAGACATCGAAATGGTTTCATCCGATCTATAAAAGTCCAAAAAGTAAAGATACAATATAACAGCTTAAAACGAGCGATGAGGAGCGTTAACAGGAAAGCGAAAGATCGAGACAAGTTAGGTTAGGTTAGTCTGGTATGCTCGTGAGCCACGCTGTTGAGCCACACATAGTTTTGGTCCTCAGCGATGGCAGATGGAGTGCAATTACTTAGTTTATGAGAAATATTCATGCTTCAGGATGCCAGCACTTGACGCGAATTTCAATAGGTTCTACGGTCTCAGTATCGTTATATCTCCATACTGCAGGCGCCAAATATTTTATGTTCTTGACATTTTCTGCAGTCATCTCTATCTGTCAGCCTCATTCTTCAGCATTGGCATGTGCCACCACCAGAATGTGACCAGTGACTCTTAGTAACCTCGTCTACAATCTCATTACCACCGATTGTGATCAGGCACCCAATGGAATTGACGTCGATGGTTCTTGGCGACACTCTCTTCTGCTGCCCTGCTTCTCCAGACATATCTGGCCGATATGCGAACCGAGGTTACTGCCTCGCAACGCCGACTCATCAACTGTTGTCATCGTCCATGCAATTATTACACGAACATCATCGCCTGGTCCCACTGTCCTTGTGTCATACTGTCAATAAATAATATTATGCATTTATTCATATCGCAAAGAAATCACATTTCTTGTAATTTCGAATTTATTTCCATGCATTTTTCCATATTTTGCACCGAAGACAGCTTCACATTCAAGATTATGGCGCGAGCGTCACTCATATTTTGCATATAAAGAAGAAATATATCACAGTTCAATATGCAAAACTCAAGTCGCAATTCATGCAAATGAAGCCAAGATCGGCGATCAGTAGATTTGAGAAGTTATGACTCTCAGCAAAAAAACTGAGAAAACTTAGATAGCAAAATAAAGGATAGAAAGGATAGTGGTTGTTGCTTAAAATTAACCGATAAAGGTTTTCACACAACAGAAATTTAAATTCGCATTTGCAATCGAACAAAAACAATCAACACTATGATGATCTGCTTAACAACCAACACATACGATTCCGTTCACCGAAAACGATCTGATGCTGCAGCTGCTAGTCGGTTAGACACCCAGCAAACAACCGGCCTTTAGCGCTTGCTTGGTATACACAAGAGGAGAGCTAGCCGTTCACCTTCTCGGCCAGACAGCGTGGAGTCGGCCGATCATTGAACGCAACTCACATACACAGTCAACATAAGCTTGATGAGACATACTTACAGATGCCGTGTTTGAGACTTCTCGAAATCTCGCCGGATGCTGATCATTCAATGAAATATTTTTGCACATTTTGTCATTTCATTTATGCGACAAAGCCCAAAGGTGATCGCGATTTTTTCGCGCCCCAACATCTGAGGCGATTTTTTCATTGTTATTGGTGTTATGTTTAAAATTCACTTATTGTTTAACAAATTTCTTTGGCATCATTTGCACCGACACCTCGTATATGTAGATAAACATATGTACTTATGTAGCAGAACCAAATGGTCAAGAAGATGCACAGCTGCGTACCGAGGGCGAATCAAGTTTTTCAACCCAAGTCAATATTCTTTTCAAGTGTATTATTATAATTATGCCTCAGATCGGGTTCTTAGGGAGCCCAAAACTCTTATACTTAAATTCGTTGAAGATAAGCGTAACAAAGTCGAGGTCTTGTTTGGCAACAGAATTGTGTTTCCGTCAACTTTTAACTGTAGGAAAACTTAAGAAGAGAGCCTTTACTGTTTGGTTAATCTGTGGCTTAGATCCAAAGCGCTGCAAAGACCACACCTTAGCAAAAAATTAATACTAAGAAAATCTCGGCTCGTATTATTCTGAGCTATCTAGAGAGGGCTTTACACTTTTTAAACTCTTCAATTGCTGGACAACATCCAACTCCAGACTAGAAATACGAAGAAAATCCCCGGCGATTATATTTTATGTATAGGGTAGATGGACCATCGCATGTACGATAGGCCTTTTTGGGACCATAGAAAAGAAGAGCTTCTGTGTTCGAACTATAAATTAACAAAACGCTTAGTAGCCAATACAAATTTGCACAGGCGTTTAATTTCCATTTCCACCCACTCGGTAAGATGTCTAAAGGTATGCGCTCCAAAGTGTTAAAGTCTGGACCTCCCAAACGCGGGACAGTCAAGAAGGAAGTGTTGAGTTATTTTCACCTCATCTTCTTCCATACAGCTTCTGCAGATGGTGTCTGGGTAGATTCCCTGCCTGAATTCGTGAACGCCAATAGAGCAATGACCCGTTAAAAGCCGCACAACTAGGGAGAAGCTAGCCTTGCTGAGGGCAAAGAGATCGACACTGGGTCAAAAGGCTTTTGCGACAGCGCACGTACCGATGGTGGCCCATCGCTGATCAAGTATCCGCGAAGCGCTGCTACGAGTATATTGTAGTAGAAAACTTGAGGATACGGGAGAACCGAACCACTCCCATCTTACCGATAACGGTTCTAGGGTACCTTTTCTTGTTAGCTCATCATCTTTATAGTTTCCTGTGATTCCGCTGTGGCCTAGCACCGTGGATCTCTCTCAGTTATAGCGGTCAGGAAATAAGATCTCCCTTTACCGACAGCGGTTCTAGGGTACCTTTTCTTGCTACCTCATCATCTTTATAGTTTCCAGTGATTCCGCTGTGGCCTAGCACCGTGGATCTCTCTCAGTTATAGCGGTCAGGAAATAAGACCTCCTGACGTCAAGCTTCCTGGTTTTTATATAGCATTTTTTTTTAAATCCGGTTGGAGGGTGGGGTGAGGATTCTTATATTGTTCCAATGAGCTGCCCAGCAAGTGCAATGATCCTGAGCGCAATGCCGGCGATAGCTTAGATACTGGGAGGTCGGGGACGGGATTAGAGGACATCTGTCTTGGAGTTTGATTTATTTTAGTAGCAGGTTCCTAGGCCAAGGTAGCAGCCCTATCAATAAACTTGGAGACCTCGTGTAATCACCTATTTGTCTGAAAATACTAGATTACTAAATCCAATAAGAAAATAAGTTGACGACTATATTTAGCATAAAACCAGTACCTGAATTGGAGACTGGTTTATAAAGTAATTCCCAAAATCGTTTTCCGAATTAAATATCCTTTCTCTTTCTTTCTGGAATAACAACAATTGCAAAGAGGCTCAAACCTTTGACTTCTTCTCTCAAACAAGTCCAAATCTATCCTACTTCTAGGTATGCCACGGACAGTGTTGTCAACCTATTACACTGTTTCGATTTCTTTAAAGAACGTTGAATTTGTTCACTTGTCGAATTCCGCCCGAAGTTATCCCTTCCTTACATATTTCTTCAAGAGTTTCTCCACTTTAGCTTCTATATATAATAATCTATACTTGTATATATTTTATTCTCCTTAACACCACCGCTGGCACCCATCACTGCTTAAGCAAAATTTCACATTCATAGTTCGCTCTCATCCTGCTGCTGCTGATTCAGCCCCTAAGCTATGCTGCCCAACAGACAGCTCGAGCTCTGCTTGTTTGGCCATTCAGTATTATTGGGTTCATATCAAAATCGCATAATATTTATGATCGTCGCGATATTTCTGTCAACTTGGCGGCATATTTCCCTCTTGTATTTGTATTATTGTCGCAATACTTTTGAGCTTGGAATGCCGTTCGGTGCTTTTGTCTTCACGTGTCGTCGCTTTCTTACACAACTCCGCGTTTCTGCTGTCTTTAATGTGATGCACGCTTTGTTTTTGTTGTTGAATGTATGGACACGTACGTGCATAAGTATGTGCGGCTGGACGACAAAATTGTTTGTGGCGAATTGAATGGCATCTCTGGAGCATTGCTTGTTCCAGTGAAAAAATACATAAATTCCTATATTGTATCAATACTTGTCATACATTAATGGAATTTCGCGCAGATCGTTAATGCGCAATCTTCACACCTTTGTTTCAAGGTTTTTGCGCGCTGCTCACTTTGTGCCGCGGCGAAAAGGCAGCAGCAGCAGGAACTTTGAAGTCGGGCGAAGCAAGAAGCAAAAGTAAAGAAATTGAGACCAATATTTCATATCTATAAAAAGTGCCTGAATGTCAAAAAATGCCGAGTGTGAACTTGCTAGAACTCATTCACAGTGTTGTGTTTTAAAAGTTCTGTAGAT
Source organism: Bactrocera zonata (assembly GCA_037783105.1). Taxonomy (NCBI): domain Eukaryota; kingdom Metazoa; phylum Arthropoda; class Insecta; order Diptera; family Tephritidae; genus Bactrocera; species Bactrocera zonata. The sequence continues at coordinate 39,725 of JBAWJQ010005458.1, read as the reverse complement.
ATTTGCAACAAAAACAGTAATTAATATTTTCTGTTACCCATATTTCTATAGGGAACGATAATAAGTTGTACCATACCTATGAATTCACTCTAAAATTTTTGAAAACCAGTTTTTGTGATAGTATTTTGGTTCATATAAAAGTTATTTGGACTAATTTATTGGAGACTGGAAAATGTATTCTCCATACAAGCGGAGAACACAATTAGGGTATATAAAAAAATAAGGAAGGGCTACCGATTTTTCCTATTTTTGCTAATACCATTTCATTCTATAAAATGTTCCCTGAAATTCTCCAAGGTACCTCACATACCATCACCATTCATATAGAGTAAAGTCACTCAGATATTATATGTTAGTTATATGGGGGCTAGGTCAAGTTTCGCATTTTATTGAGATAACTCACATGTTGGCCGATATATCCGATATAAAATCAACGTGAAGTTCGAAAATCTTCATCTTCAATATGGGGGCTCCGTGAAGTATTGACTTGATTCAAGCCATTTCTGATGCAAAGAATTAGTATTGTCAGGAAAGGACTCTGTCTGAATTTCAATTGTATATCTCACATACTGACTCATATTTTCGGTCAAAAGTCAACCATAGATACCGGGGTCCACATATTCGGTACCTAAGGGTTTGAAACGTTTTGGTTGGATTTGGACAATATTTGGTCATAGGGTGGCATAACCGTCGTTGTAATCCGATTTCGCCCATTTTCGCTCTGTGATTAAACTAAAGAAAGATCGGGGCCCAGCTTTTTCAAAGTTTTTAACCCACAGGTGCCCCTAGCCTCGAAAACCTGTACAGCTTGGTATTTGTTCATTGAGAGTGAACTTATCTTTTCAAATGCCTGCTCAACCCAAAAGTGATTTTAAAACTGATATCGTTTTTGGCGTTAATGCTGGTTCCAAGATAGACGAAGTTATCGCCAAGTCCCGAACGTGATGACTGTTTTTTTAATGACAGAAGATTTTAGTCTTGTCCTTGTTCAGAGCCATACCCATACATTCCGTCTCGTTATGCAGTCCGTTAAAAAACAGAACTAACAGCGCGGTTATTGAGGCCAATGATATCAATATCAGCTTTACACTTTTATTGATATCCTTCTCTATTTATCTCTACAGCTTTTATCATTTTCCTCAGCAATAGATTAAAGAAGTCGGACAATAGGTACTCTCTAGCTCTTCTCTAGGTAGTCTCCTTGCCTGTAACTAAGGTTTCCAGGTCGCGATTAGGGCGAATTCTTTAACAACAAAATCATTTGCCATAGGAACAGTAATCCCTTGGTAAGAGTTCCGGACTGAGAGGTAGCGACTATTTCTTTCAAGCGGTCCAATTGTTGACACCACAGTTCCGAACTAAGTATTTGGGCGTAGAAGAACAGGTTCTAACTGCTGATTCCCTGGCAATACCATCACACACATTAGAAATGCCTTCTTTTCTTCTCTTTCTAATCAAACTTCAACTATTTTTATATTTATATTTAACTTTAAAAAAAACTGCGACAAATAATTTTCACAGGCTTCTCTTGAAGCCAACTTAACTCCATTAAGGGAGTTCTCCATTGAGCGAAACAAATGGTAGTCCGATGGTGCCAGGTCAAATCTATATGGTAGATGCATCAAAAGTTCGCAGCCAAGCTCTCCTAGTTTTTGTCGAGTCATCAAAGATGTGTGTGGTCTAGCGTTGTCCTGATGGAAGACGAAGCTCTTTCAATCTCATCAGTTGTTGACAGTAAAATCAACCAGGCTGGAGCAGCTCATACTGAATGATTCCTTTCCAATTCTACTAAACACTCAGCATAACCTTTCGAGGCGTCAATCCCGGCTTTGAGACCATTTGTTGAGCTTCACCACATTATTGTCGTATTTGGTATGAAACAATGTAATTGGCAGCACTGGAGATATTCGACTACAACGGCACCTATTGACAAAATACGAAAATACTTTTTCGGCTACCCAATATAATGATCGGAACCGACGATTTCCATTATTTTATTGCTATTCTTGATATTTTCCGGTGTCCAACTTTAATATATTGATTCACCTTCCGCCCTTTAGTCCTTGTCATCAATGTATTATGTCTATAGAAAAACACTTTATAAATATTAACTTTAAAGTCTGCATAAAAACCTTAGTAGTGACTTGAACCTCCCCACTTTTTTCGTGTGCATTTCTTTAATCATTTTACACAAACAAAGTGAAGTACTTTCACATGCCCTGCGGCCACAGGTGTGTCACTACCGTAATTATATTTTCAAATATTCTATTTGTTTTTTTTTTCTTTTCTATTATTTGCGAATTGCCAGTCATCTGCTTCCCTTCAATTCTTCGTGAATTTATTGTTTCTGACACTCCACGTCTAGCTGCGGCATGTCATTGCTGCAACGGCGCTGAGTTGTGCTTTTGAGGCTGAAGGCGCTAACGGCATCGAAAAAGGGGCGCCGAGCAATTTTCCATTTGATATGCACACGTGACATGATAAAGTAGGCGTTCCATATGTTCCATACACGAAATGGCCGCGGGCTTGTGTGCTTGAATTCCACCGAATGTGTGTGTTGAGGGCATTTTGCATTTGACAGCTCGTTAAAAAGAAGTTAATAGGCAAATTATAAAATTTAGTGACAAAGCGTGCCGAGCGAAATTGCTGTGGGTAGAAGTGTTAATATATATTTTCGCGAATATTTGTGGTGTTATAAGGCATTTGAAGGGGACAAATACTGCGCATTGACATTGGAATAAGTGATGAGTATAGTTGTCATATGAGGAATTGGAGTCGAGGCCCGAGACCTTTTGACTGACTGCCTTGCAATATAATATTCAAATACGAGTAAATAGTGGCCTCTTAGCAGAAAGTGGCAGTCTTCCAATATCTTTGAGCTTACTCACACTCCTCTTAAAATTTTCTGAATCGTCAAAAACCGAAGGGTTCGAAAGGCTATCATCCGAATGAGCATTCTTAAAGATGTTATGGGTTTTTATTATATTTTATGTGCTTTTCGCTGAATAAGTTCTACGTAACTGGCACGGATTCTCGCATAGGAACAATCAACTCAGGAACATTTTCCCAAACTAATTTGAAATTTTGTTTCATACATATTTGAAGCATACTCGTACATTAGGATAGTTTTTTTCAGTTCTTTTTTTTAGATTGCATTTGACGTCTCTGACACCAGACAATTTAGATTACGACAGTTTCATTTCGGTACTCTTTTTCAGAGTGCATTTAACTTCTAGGACTACTTAACCTTTAGTGTGTACTTAAATCGAAACTAATTTGAATATCCTTTCGACCAATAAGCCATTATTATAGGACCCCAATACACCAGGGTTTTCGACAGAGTCGGAGAATGTATTTCTTAAATATTCTATCATATTTTTTGAGAAAAATAAATTTACTACAGAAGACTTAGAAACATAAAATTTTATTGTTTCTCTTTTTCATCATGAACCAATCCATCTCTCAAACCATCTTCGTCTTCTCGTTCATAAGTCCTCCTTTTTTCTTTTCTCCACCATACAGAAGTTTGGTCTATGGATAGTCGAGCTTATGTTACAAGTGGTCCTACTAATCTTAAGCTGTCTTTGAATACAGACCAGCGACTTGGTCACCTCAAGCCTTATCCAATGCGACGAACGCTGGAGAAAGTACCCCTCGCGAATATGAAATAATGTTTAATAAATTCGGTGCAACCGACCATTTTAGACTCTCACAACTTGCAAGTACCACAGCTACTAAAAGTTCTTCCCGGGATATTAGTTGTCACCTAAATGTGGGCAGTGCCACGTCCATCGTTCAAATGTGACTCCAGTATCTCTGGCGCATTTAGTTGTAACTATATCTGACGGATTGGCCGGTATTTTCGGTAAACGGTTCGCAATAGGAACTCGGGTCCACATATTCGGCATCTGGGGGGTTTAACCAGTTTTGGGCCGGTTTGAGTTTGGTCATAAGGTGGCACACCTGAAAAGCACTATTCGGCACTATTCGGGCAAGGTTTTATACGGTTACATTGATTGGTTCTTGATTTATATACTAAGAAGTGAAAGAATCAGAACGAATTTAAATTCTATGATATGGAAAGCAGGCGTTGTTATTGTCTTATTTCGTAATATAATATAGGAATGTCAGGAAAATTTGGTTTAAATCGGTTGAGTAGGTCCCGAGATATGCCACATCCATCGTCCAAATGTGACTGCAGCTCCTATAAAGCCCTTTCCTCTTTGCACCTTTGAAGGTAAGAAAATGCCTACTTTTTAAAAATTCAGCGTCTATTTAGTACAGTCTCTTGAAATTATGTTTTTATGGTCAATGATATCGATGTCATCGGCGTACGCCAGCAGCTGTATATTCTTTTAGAAGATGTTATATTTTCGGTTCAGCTTTGCAGCTCGAATTATTTTCTCCAGTAGTAGATTACTTGTGAAGAAGTCGCTGGAGGAGGGAATAGGGTTCGTTTACTCCTGGAGAAGTGTTTTCTCCATAATTTTAGTATGCTCTGGGCATCAGTTACTAGATCACCTCTGAGGGTTCTCCAAGAGTATGGTCTTGAAACCTTCTGTTAGTCACTGCTTCTTTCCATAGAATTTTCTGGCATCTCTAGGTCTCTCTCTTTTTTTGTCTGCGAATGCATCTCGATATTATTCCTTTCGTAGTTTTTCTTACTGTTTTTCTTTCTGCTACTTAATCATCATTAGACTGAGCACATATACTCTAATTTACAATCTCCATTTTATTTCTTATTAAAGCCTTACCTGGACGTAATTTGGACTCTTTCTTTTTAAACATCAACAATCTTTAAAATCCAAAGTCTTCAAAAGTCCTTAAAAAACCACATACCACATGTTCCTGTAAGTACTTACGTATATACTCTCTTCTACCCATGGTCAGCTCTAATGGAATAATTGAACAATTATGTCCAACTGTTCGCGCTGGCACTCATTATATGAGAGACAAAAATGAAGCGAAGCATGAAAGGACATTTATAATTACCTCAGGGCCATTTCAAGTTAATTCCGATTTTCGAGCTTACAACACACGCGTCCACGCATTCTTCAACGCAGTCATGCACTCAAGCGCGCAGACTGAACTTAAGATACGCGAAGAGAGAGCAGGGGTGGAGAGCTAGGGCTTTTCTTTTCATTTCATATCACATTTTTTACATTTCTTTCTTGGCCGTCTGCAATAAGCAAACGAACGTCCAATGAGCGAGTGAGTGAGTATGTCTCTTGGTTGCCCCAAGTACATATGTACTATGTGTGTTATTGTAGCCTTGTTGAATTTTCCTCATATAAAGACTGCGTTCCTTTGATTATCTATAAGCATTTCTGCCATTATTCACAGCCCTGAGAAAGCGTGACACCCACACTACTGTCGTTAAGAAAGTAAAGTAAAAATGGAAAGAATTTTTTCCAGAAAAATATTTTCGAAAAGGAGTTTACGTAGCTGTAGACACAAATGCCAGAAAACCGCCAAGAATATGCGCTACGTGACCGCTGGGGTTGGCAAGCTGAGCAATAACGTTATTAACTTAACTACCAAGAAATCCAAGAAATCAGTGGTAGCTAACAGTGACGCTTCCAAGCCATCACACGAATTCAAAGGGCAGTCATTGGCGCAGCACCATCCTCTACTTTCTTACCCTTACAATCGACTTCGGTCACAGATTAGATCTAATGAGCATGGCCGCAGAGCAATAAAAGGTTTAAAGAGAGAGTGTGAAGAAGGGTGCTATGCGACTTAAAAAAATGCTGCGTGCAACACGAATGTGGTGAAAGACACAACTGAAGGTTTTACGATTATGGGAGAAAAAAATTTTTTAATTTTGTGAGAAAGAAAGCCAGACAATGTTAGTCGAGGAAGCTGAAAGTCACCAAAAAATGAAAATTTCTCTGCACTAGTCATTATAAGCAGCCGTCATTCCAAATCAAACGGAACTTTTGTAACTATTCTGCTTGCAAAGTTGCATTTTATTTTAAGCGCCCTCAGGTATGCAATGATTTAGTCAATGCATTTTATACACAAAAAGAAGCAACGCAAGCAAATTTTCAAGTAAACAGCAAAATGAGCAAGCTTACGATTATCAAAATACCAAGCAAATGCGCCTAAAAGTATGCAACAGATTTTTAAAAATCAATAATTGCTAAATTCTTTGCGGATATTGCTACTTTTTAACCTTCACAATATTACCACATAACTTCTTTAGTCAATAAATACAACCATTTGATTACATTACCTATATTTCTTTCAAAGTACACAGCGACTTACAAATCTTTAACAAGCATACTTCTGTGCGCGCTTTTAATTTAAACTTTAACCACTTACTTAAATCAAAATGCACCCTTTTCTAAATATTCTCGTACACTTACCGTGTAGGCAATTATTACTAAGCTAATTCATCATAAATGTGTACGCGGAGCCCGCTTGGCAGGTGTAATTCTAGTCATTTGTTACGCCTAAATGTAGGCACACGCCGCCGCTTATTAGAAAACTTCATCGCTATGGCCTTTAGTGTGCATTGAACCCTAATTATCGGTTCACCGCGTGCCATGTCGGCTGACAGCCCGCAGAAACTTTGACACGCGATGCTCAAACGCTTCGTGGTTTTTGTTGCCTTTACAGATAATTATTCAAGTTTTGCTTATGAAATAGTTTAATGAGGTCGATAAAAAGATGTGTGTTACTCAATATCTGCTCTACCTGTTCTTCTTCTTACTTTTCTTCTTCTTCTTTTAGAAGCAAAATTATATATGTGCAGATTTAATACTCCGTAGATCGTTTAAGATATTCTACATCTAAATTGATCTATCATCGCAATGAGGTAATTAAATCAGCCCCTCATGTATCTGTTTGATGCTCACCTGCTCTAACTGGCTCTCGAAAGTCTTTCCCGGCTTTTAGTAGCGCACTTTTATTTAATTTTCGCCGATTGTCATTGTCTCTTATTGACTCTCCGCTTTCTCTCTGGCTCTTGCCAGTGGCTTACATCGAATCTCTCACTTCTAACTGATTCTTCGTTTCTCACTGGCTTTCTGTAGATATGGTCCCATCTAATCGCCTTCGGCTCTAATTACCGCACCGCCTCTTATTATCTTTCTTTGACTCTCCCGGCTCTCTATGGTATTTTTGTCACTCCGTGGCTCTCCATAAGTCTCTCATTGGATCTCTCATACTCTTACCACGAGCTTACAGCGAATCTCTCCCCTCTATGCGACTGTTTCGATCCTCACAAGCTCTCAGTAGATATGGTCATCTCTAACCGCCTCCGGCTCTAACGGCCTCTCCGGCTCTTATTAGCCCTCTTTTACTCTCACCGGCTCTCCATGGCATTTTTGGCACTTTGCGGCTCTCACTTCCCACTAAGTTAACTGAGGTATGTAGGTAGATAAGGAAGATTTCTGCAAACACCTTTATAAAGCTCATTGTCAAACCATCATCAACTAAAATCTACTCTCCTTGCATGGTACCTCTAGTCTGCTGCCGTCTCTTAAAATCAGACAGTGACCTGTTTGCAGGCCTAGGGTTCGTATGGTCATTCCTTTTGAATTTTAGTAGTTCACATGTACGGTCCATATTCCATTCATGCCACATTTATCTGCTTGTTGAAGAAGTCAGAAATTACTTGGAAACAAGTAGTCAGAGGCACATAAATTCCTTCTGGTGCCTGCTATGGCTTGTTCGTCTGTCCACAGTTGCCATGAACTACACTATGGTCCTGGCGCCCATTACAGGTTTATCGTGAGATTGGATGTTAGATCCACTGGGAGATAAAGACATTTTTCAGTATAATATTTTCGATGAAACTCTAAGAGCCTTTTATGATTTCAAAGCCGCTTGGCAAAACAAGCAGACTTTCTTTAATTGCTGTGACCTCAGCTGGAAAGACATTATCCAGGTCTGGTAGTCGGTAGGCAATTCTGGTATCTAATTTTGCTGAAAAGACACCATCTCCCATAGGAACCCAATGGAAAGGGGTTAGAGCCTCGCTGCGCTATGCTTAACAGGAGCTCTTGAACTGGTACTAAACCTGTGACATATAGACCTCTTCGCTGAAAACTGCGCAGCAAAATCGTGGGGACGATTACTGCCTGCAGGAGCATTTACAGATATCGGTAACGACGGCAGGAAAACACCAACTCCATGAAAGAAAATTCAAAGTAAACATAGAAAAAGGTATAGACGATAGAACTGGTGCGGCAATATACTGCCCAGAGTTAGGCATAAGGCAACCTTTAAGTTCCCGGATCACTGTAGTATATTTCAAGCTTAGGTCTTTGCCTTGCGAAAGCCGCGAAGATGGCCTCTAATGCACTTGCTGACATTCCAGAGTTGACATCTACGTAGACAGCCAAGCGAAACAATAACCGCGTATCGCATACCGGCCAGAACAGTCTTGGAAAGCAATGTAATATTGGACGAGATTGCCAAAAATGGTGTACGACTAACATCCGAAAACGTGATCAACGTTGGGAAACTCATTGTTTATACGACGAACTCGACAAAAGCATGGTAAATAAAATCAAAACCTGATGGAACGAACTATCTGGGTGCAAAACTGCGAAACGGTAGATCGGAAGTACAAAAAACTCCTATTGGCACTCGATAAAAGAGACTGTAGGAACATGATGGAGAATACGAACTACTGATTAGGGATGGGACTTCTAGTACGAGAAGACTGCATAAAATGTCTAGAGTAGGGCACCAGGCAAACAATGGAGCCTCTCTTATGTGCTTGTTCCGCATTGGCAAGACTACACTGTAAGCATCTGGGGTCCCCACGGTATGATACACTGAATGAGGTATCGATAGTGAGGCCGCAGAGTCTGTTAAAATTCGCGTGCATCCTAAAGGATGACTACTCCTGTTGAATTTAGCAACTGAGCTCCTTCTGATATTGCAAAACGCCAAACTGGTCTATGCGTGGCTTATTGGCCTACCAGATTAACCTAACCTAACCAAAGCTTACCTCTGAAGGAAAGTTACTTTAACCTTCACAGAATCTCATTGGCTTTGAGAGACTCTAACTGGGTTCGAATTCATTGGCTCTGGGCTTTTCTGAGATCCCGTTTCCTTTGGCTTTCTCTGGGCTTCTCTAGGATATAAATGGAATCACAGATATAAAAAATTATCAGTTTGTGGTTACTTCTTTCATAGTCCAAACTCCAAGAGAAATTTTCTTAATATTTTACGCCACATTTTCATAGATTTGAAACCACCCTGCAACACACTATCACCTGTCGTCCACGCAGCTCTGATTCTAATAATAAAATCGGTAAATATTTTACAATATTTACACTTGAGGGGCGCAAGAAATTACCTGTCCTTAAGTAATTAACTGCTACACAACAAATTTATTTTTACCACAAACATATTTTATTGCGGTAAGTGCCAACACGCGACGGTAATTTTTTCCGGGTTTTCCTTTTTTTTTTTTGCTTTGCTTGCTGATTTTTGAAAAGTTGCCGACACGCTACGAGCGGACTATTTAAGTCAAGCGAAACATGACGGCGCTGTCAGCGTATAGCGAAGGATAACTAAATGGCAGGAAGAGAACTTTGCAGGAATACGCTTACTTATATTTATAACGGGGTTATATATAAGTACAGCGTAACTCATGCCGAACTTGCACTTTGGATTTCCTCATCATTTTGAGTTTGTAAATTTGAAGCCACCACTTTCAAGTGCCGTGTGGTCGCCCGATTAAAACGGTAGACAATTTTGCGGTGTGAAAAGTTTCGAAGTACTTTTTTCGGAAAACTTTTCGAAAATACTTTTCAACAACTTTATGGCGCTTTGATGAGTGATTTGATGGGGAATTCAAATTAAAATTATTTGACACGCGCGCATAACTACATATTTCAGCACTACTTATATACCCGATATATACCTTAATACATATGTATATATGTATATGTATAATATAATCACATTGAGTAGCCCTTCGTACCTGTCGAACGGTTTTGCCGCTTTAAGGACGAAGGATCTGCGCCCAGTTGGTTCGCGTGTCTGCCACTTAAGTGTTGTTGCATGCCACCGCTTATGTGACGCAGCAGAAACTCATTCAAGCAGTTAGACCCTAAATTTAATTGCCGCGATTTCTTGAAATCACTCACTACCTACACTACAACAACACTTTCCCTCAGCAATGCGTTTATTATAATGTTTTTGCTTTGCATGTGTCGCTTTCTAGAATCCTGGAGTTGGGCCAGTATTTGCTTATTGGTGGTCGAAGGCTGTCGTAAGTTGGCTGCGTGATTTTGATTTGTGTGGCAAGCGCCATAAAAGCAGCAAAAACAAATAGCTTGCTGGCCAACAACAACAACAGCCACAACAACAAGTTACTACAGTGCTGCTCAACAGCTTTGCTTTTGAACTCCTGCACTACTGTAGTAAGTGCTTTGTTTACATTATTATTATTGTTTTTGTTGTTGCTTTCGGTTTATTCATCTACCCTCCGCCTCCACCTCCACTATCGGTGTCTATTCGCCCGTTCGCCTGTTCGCCTTTGCGATTTTGACTTTTTAGCCTACACTTATGCTTGAGTAAGCGCCATTACGGCTCGCCGCTTGTTCGATTCGCTCGCTTACTTGCCCACCTTTCCGTATGTTAATTCATGTGGAATTAATTGCTTCCGGTATTTAAGCTTTTCCGGCCTTCACGAAGTTTTCTACACCGTTCTGTTGCGTCGTCTACGACGCTCGGCGCGCAAATCTTTTGTTGTGGCCAGTGCTGCCGCTCGCATTTATTTGTGTATGTAAATTTATAATTTTTGAAATGCGAACATTTGGCCAACTTCGTGGTAAGTGTTTTGATTTTTTATGCTCTCATTTGCCTGTCCTGTTCTATTTTTTGGTTTCTTTTTCTATATCCTTGATTGGCCTACATGATTTGCGCATGAGTTTCTTTTTGGCCTTATCCTGGTACTGGGGTGCTATTTGTTTGGCCAAAATTGGCGCAATTTTTGTGTGTTGCCTAATTTTTTTCACATTTCACTTGACAGCTTAATGAGGTCAATGGTGTGGAAGCAATTAGATCAAAATATTTGATTTAAGATTTTACAAGCTTTTTTGGTGTTAAATTTGAAAAAAAAATGAAGTATATGTATATGTATGCTGCTGGCTCTTTATACTACCGCAACTTGCAATAATTACCTTATTCATACCTAATCCAGATATACATATTTAAATATAAATGAAGATATTAAAAAGCCAAAAGTGAAGAGCCAATTAGGTCTTCCATGTGTTTTCAGATATAATTAGGCAATCATATATCTTTTGATTAGGAAGATTAATACCGAAAATGGATACTTTCTCTCAATATTTTCATCTTAATTCCATACATGTGGATTTTCATTGTGCATATCTGGAGTTATTTCACAGTTTGACCATAAACATTTTTGCTTTGTTTTTGACCACAATTTCTCTCTCAGTCGTTTGCTATATAAATGTATTAGATCATATAAGCTCTGAAGACGAATATTCATTACCTCACTTCTCTGTTAGAAAACCGCGTGTGCCAAATTCTAAATCGAAATCTTCAAAAACGAGGGACTAGTTCATGTATGTATACACAGACCGACAGCTACCATGGCTAAAACAACGTAACTCGTCACGCTCGACGTTCTCTACTCCTAACTAAAAACACAGAAACTTCAAATTTAATGGGCAATGTCTATTTTCATTTCAAAAAATTAAACATTATTTGGCATTTGTTTTATGAAGATTATCTTTTTCAAATGTTGGCCACTATTACGTCTCAGATGGTTCATCCATTGAATTCAGTTTTCGATGACTCGTTCGAGCATTTCGACTGATAACTGGCATATGACGTGCCTGATGCTTTACTCCAAGGCCTGAATCGAAGTGGAACTGTCCGCATAGACTTTAGACTTTACATATCCCCACAGAAAAAAGTCTAACGGTGTGATTTCACACGATCTTAGTGGCCAATCGATAGGCCCAAAATGAAAAATCATCTGCTCACCAAAGTGTTCTCTCAAAAAATCAATTGATTGAGGCGATGTGTAGGAAGTCGCGCCGTCTTGTTGAAACCAAATGTCGCCGAGATCACGACCTTCAATTTCAGGCATCAAATAGTCGATTTTCAAGGCGCGATAAGGTCGCCATTGACTGACAAAAAATGCCATTGAAAACCTCTACTGGATTATCCATTATACGAGGTTTGACAATTAAATAATGAGACTGATTTTATTGCCGCGCTTGTGGTAAACCTGTGACCTTGAAATTCTCTGTCTCTTTTTTCCGGCATCCATCCCCTCTTCTTTGATATATGTACCATCGCTCTAGCTTATTTAGTTCGCCTACTGCGTCAAGTTAAGTAGACGTGTGTTTGTAGTGCTTTTGCGCCAGATTGGGCGAAACAGCTTCGGAAACGTACGCTAAAATTATAAGAGTATATGGTGATAGTGCTCTTAGTCGTGCCCAGGTGTTTCGATGGCACAAAGAGTTTAAGGAGGGGGTGAAAGCGTGGAAGCTCGCATGAGCAAGTCGAAGGAGAAAACGATGATTATTGCCTTTTTTAATAGCCGTGGAATCGTCCACAAAGAATACGTTCCACCGGGGAAAACTATAAATGAAGTCTACTATTACCAAGTACTCGAAAGATTGCGAAAACGAGTCAACAGGGTGCGCCCAGACATCGCTCGTAACTGGATCCTTCATCATGACAACGCGCCGTGCCATACCGCCCTCAGCGTGTCCCAGTATTTGGCCTCTAAAGGGATCGCCGTGTTGCAACAGCCGCCTTATTCGCCCGACATGTCACCCCGTGACTTTTTTGGTTCCTAAAACAAAATCGGTGGTCAAAGGAACCCATTTTGAGTCGATTACGGACATCCAGGCGGCCGTGACGAGGGTACTCGCGGACATCCCAGTCGAAGCGTTCCAAAAATGTTACGAAGCATGGAAAATGCGCTGGAATCGCTCTATAGCTGCCCAAAGGGACTACTTTGAAGGGGATGGCAGAGTTGTAGCATAATGTTCAAATCTACGGTTTTATGGAATCAATCTCATTACTTAATTGTCATACCTATGGGGTCTCCGACATTTACTTTTGAATGTTAGAAACATTGTAGCGTGCTTAATATGTATACCTTGCTCAGGATATAAAAAAGACCAGAGAAGAAAAAAAAATAAGGAATCGTTATTGGAATAACATTGGTCGAAATGGGCTACGTTTTGGTTGTTCTGCAGATAATTTTATGCCTCATAGGATTTCAATAAAATATCAGCTACGGCCCCGTTTGCATACCTCCATCCGTTTACGCCCATTTTTGATGACCTAGTCTAGCATTTCGGATGGAATTTCGCTGAATGTTCTACGAATGAACTTGGATTGCTGGCTGGCGTAAACCTTTGATTTAACATACCCCCCGAGAAAATAAACTAAAAACGTTAAACCTCAGTATCTTAGAAGACATTACTGGGCCATTTCTCGAAATTAACGAACGGCCAAACTTTAAACGGAATGTGTTCATACTTATATTTGAAACATACATATTTCCATCTTGTTGGAACTAAAGATCTCCCGCGTCGATTTTATCAAATTTCGGAAAAAAAATATCGGTCAGCATCATGCTATAACGTTCGGTATTGTTGGCCAGAAATGGGCCTCATCTGAGGCGACCGTGTGTTGTACGATAACCTCTTACAGTAACTACCGGAGAACTTGATTTTGCGTAGTAATAAAAAGTAAAAGATTTGGTTTACGCCCGCAGTTTAAATGGACCAGTCCGGGTCAATTTTGATCTTGAGTGTAACTCTTTCAGGTATAATATCCATAGAAAAACTGTCCCAATTAGCAAAATGTGATTCTTGGTAACTGCCTCTGATAACTGTATTTTCTGAAATGTACATTGTGACAAAAAAGTACTCGGAATTTGTAAATACAAGGAAAAATATTTAATTATTTGTCAATATTTTTTTAGTCACTTTCAAAGTCATCCCCACCAGATGCAATACTCGTACATTTATGAAAACGATTCTCGAAACACTTTTCATAAGCACTTTTTGGGATAGCGTTCAGCTCCTCAAGCGAATTTTCTTTTGTCTCTTCTACCGACTAAAACAGGGTTCTATGAAATGTCAATTTCAATTTTGGAAACCAGAAAACATCACAAGAAGCCAAGTCTAGCAGTTCTCTCCATGAGTGTGAGATCGGAATTCGCACGGTCAGTCATGTCCAAAGGGACCTGTTTACGGTACCCTTTTTGACAAAAAAAATCACCTTTATCGGGACAAGTCGAGCAAGAATGCGGTCACCTAATGCAGGAAAAAATATTACTGAATATAAAATTCTCATAAAATTTTAAATACTCACGTTGCATGTACACAATATGGCATACATAGTTATACTATATACTACGTTAATATTATATATTGAATAACCCACAGTCACATATCAACCAACTATGAGTAAAGCAATATCTGAAATGGCAACAACAACAACAAGCATATTGTTAATATATTGACTGACGTGAAAATGACATAAAAAGGATTAAAACTACAATAACAGCAATAGTGAGAAAGAATTTATTGTAATTGACAGCAACATTGACTGGCTGACAATATGAAAGGAAATATACCAATACACATACATATTAACATATGAGTGTATGTGTGCAAACAGCGCGCGAAGAAAATTAATTGAAATTTTAATTAATGAAATTTTTTTGCGCAAAAGTGAAAGAAGAAATAGCGGGTATGAGAGAGATGGCGGAGAATGGAAGTTAAAAGCTGCACAGCGTGTAGGTGTAAATGTGTGAGGGTGTATACAAGTGAAAGAAGGACTATCAAGTAAAATATTTGAATATACATATGTGTGCGTGACTTTACATATACACTCGTATATTTGATATGATAGTTATTGGTTTTATAATCTACCGCCAGGCGCACTGACTGTGTTTCTCTTCATAAGGCATTGACTGCATTTACAGCCTCTGATTGGCGTGTTTCATGCTGCTGTTATAGATATACACATATTTACGTATATATATACCATATATGTATCTATAAATACATTCATTTCAATGAGTTTTCGAAAAAAGTCGTTATGCATTTATTGCAATTGAAAAGCTTGCATATGTATTGGTTGACATATAGTTATGTTAGTGTTTTATCAATGCACATACTTTTTTAAAATTTTTTTGCGGAATTTTAAATATACAGTTATTAAGTGACTGAATTTCAATGACAATTGACATTGTGTTGACAAGATTGCTGAAATATTAACTCTAATAGACAAGAACAGCGATTATAAAAAGGAATTGAAGTTCGTTTTAATCAATACGTAAATTAGTACAGTTAGTTGGGTTTGAATAGGTTTATTTGAAAAGTTTTAGTGTATATTATTTATGCGATGTTGAGGAGGCTTATCCCACTGTGGTTAGCGCAGATTGCGGTGTCTCCCTTTTTGTGGATTGGGCAGAGCACACTTAAGTTCCAATCGTTGGGCATGCTTTCATCCAACCATACTCTACAAAGAAGGTGATGCATGCTGCCTATCGGTTCTTCGCTCCCGTATTTGATTAGCTCGACTGGTAAGCCTTCGGCCCCCGCCGCTTTGTTATCCTTCAGACGGGTAATTGCTATTCGAACCTCGTCGCTCCATCGTCATCGATTCGGGAATCGAGTTCACCATCCCTGGTGTTATGCTTTTACAGCCATTCAGCAGGCTGCAGAAGTATATCCTCCATAATTTCAGTTTGCTCTAGACATCAGTCACCAGATCACCACTTTGAGAGAAGCCTGCTCCGGTCTTGAAACCTTCTGTTAGCCGCCGCATCTGTTCGTAGAATTTTTGAGAATTACCCCTGTCGGCCACCTTGCTCATACTCACACATTTCGTCGTCTCTCTTTTGTTTTCTGCAAATGCGTCTCGCTTTCCTCTTCTTCTCTCGTTATCTATCCCATCCCTCACGTGTCATGGTCGATTGTAACGTTGCGAGGTAGATAGTCTGATTTCTCTTCACTGCTTCACGGCATTACTCGTAACACCAGGTATTCTTTTGCATTTCCGAAAACCAATGGTTTCGGTTGCAGCTGTACGTAAGGAGCTTGAAATGCCATCCCACAGTTAACTTATACCGAGTTACTGATGAGTGCTCTCAGAGGAATACAAGTCAAGCAGAAAATCTTTCGGTTGTGTGTTGTGATTGCAGCTTCTCGACGTCGAACCTTGCTTGTGTTTCTCGAAGTACGTTTTTTGCTGCAGAGGCGGGTGCGTATCTTGGCTGCAACATGATATTGGTCCGAGTCAATGCTAGCACCTCGAAGCGTACACACGTCTAAAACACTGGAGACGTGTCTTCCGTCTTTCACAACATAATCGATCTGGTTGGTGGCTTTTCGATCTGAAGACACCCAGGTAACTGGATGAATTTTTCAGTGCTGGAATCTAGTACTAAAGATAAGCATATTTCGGGCCCCGGCGAAGTCGATCAGCCTCAAAGCATTTGGGGATATTTCCATGTGGAGGCTGAATTTACCGCCTTTTGTGCCAAAGATACCTTCCTTGCCCAACGTGGCGTTAAAGTCGCTAACATCGTGGCGAAGCAGCTCTCATAGGTGAAATCCAAGCGCTCGTAGGAGACATATTTGATCACATTGTCCTTCTCTTCTGTCTGGTCGTGGGCGCAAATCAGCGATATGTTGAAGAACCTCGCTTTGATCCGGATTGTGGATAAATGCTCATCAATCGAGGTGAATGACAGTACTCAGAGACGTAGTTTCTCTCCCACCACGAATCCCACACCGAATTTGTGCTCTTTTAAATGTCTACTGTAGTAAATGACACAAGCGCCTAATTGTCTCAGTCCTTGTCCCGTCCATAACAGTTATTGGACAGCAGTGATGTTAGTCTTTACTTTGACGACGACATCAACCAGCTCGGCAGCGGCACCTCCTCTTTTAAGGTACTACAAAATGGGGTATTTTTTAGCTTTCATGAACTTAATGTCATCCACACATTATAATATATAACTAGTATATAGAACTACTATATATAATGTATCGAAGTACCTAGCAATATTTTTAACGAACAAAATATTATAATCCGTGCATATAAATATCAAGCGGAAACTAATTGAAACCATCCATATGTTCCGACGACATATCTCCGCTCATCTTTTAAAGTCATTCACCCAAAAAGATTATCTATCTACTTTACGACTTTAAAAACTACATAACCTTAAACTGACAATTTGTAGTTAATGTAATTCCGCACAATGCATTTAGCACAAAAAAACGAAAGTAATTGCAATGAAATTAAAAATAAACAAGCAAAACATTAAACACGGAACCCGGAACCTCAACAAACAAAGCACAGAGATCATACAGCCAATTCTTATCGCTGCCCATCGCACAGCGAGAACAATAGTTTTTAGAACCAGTTACCAACTACAAATATTTTATACAACCCTCGAAAGCACAACAACAACGGCAAACATAGAAACATTGCCATCCCGCTACCCTGCAATTGCTGCCAATCCGAATCATCAAATAGTTGGCTCACAATTTTTGCGCATCAACTGCATTTATTTACGCCTAAAAGTCTGCTTCACAATTTTTAGTTTTTATAGCGTTTTTTTCGTTCGTTCACCTACGTCACTCGCATAAAAATCTAACACTCAATTTTCGATATTGTTTAATTCAATTTTTTCGAGTTTGCCAATTTTTTCACTTGTGTACATATATGTGAGTGTGCACCGTTATATGGCAGAAATTCCACATTTAATAGCGTAAAAATTGTCATCGAAATAAATTTTTACATAAAATGTATTGATTCACTTATTTATTTGCGCTGATGGATTCTGGTCGAACTCACATGTATCTCTGAAAGAGTAAATAAAAATATTGCGCAAAATTTCAGTGCAATATGTTGGGCTATTTGCATATCGAGACTTGCACGCTACATTTGAAAGAGTCTGTCTATCAAATATTGGCATATGTACTTACAATTTGTCAAATCTTGGAAAGTGGCGAATCGAACATACAACTGGTACAAATCAAATAGGATGCTAAAGTGAAAAATGTATAGCGCCACAGGCCGCAAGACCAGTCAAATAACATCTCTCATATTCAAGACCATTTTTTCGACAGAAGAGCGAAATTAAGGAATAGATAGTTTAGATTAGGAAGGGTTAGTCTGATAAGCTCGTGAGCCACGCATAAACCAGTTTTGGTGCTTAGAAATGACAAGTGAAGTGCCGCTACGTAGTTCAAGTGAAGTAGTCACACTTCAGGATGCTAGCGCTTGACTCGAACTTCACTAATTTATCCCGCCTCACTATCAACACTTTTTCCAGTCTTTGACACTGTGAGGTTTCCAAATATTTGAAGTTCGGGATCACCATTGTTTCCCTGGTGTTTTCCCCTTTACTTTTCCTGCAAGTATCTCAATCAGTCAGCTTTACTCTGGCGTGTGCCGCCAACTATGACCAGTAAGCATTCCAAGCCCCAGTGTCTCTTCTATTTGTCTATTTTTGATATACCGCCTTCCACATGACCTTTGCAGTTTTACATCCCGATAAATTCCAACAAACTTTAACCTTTCTTGTCTTGTTCCTATTCAGATCATTGTAAAGTCAATACATAGCGGTCACGTTATTGGATAACAGCCGTACACCACTGTTGGAAATCTCTATCACTATCTTATTGCTGTCGGTATCCTTGTGGTCTGGCATCCAGTAGAAGTGAAGTGGCTTGTTTCTGAAGACACTCTCTCTTGCTGCCATTGTTTCCAAAAGACTTCTGGTCGACATGTTATTCAAGTTTGCTGCCTTGATTGCTGCTTGTCTGTCTTGTTAACACTTGAGTTGCCTGCAGTTGCATAACAGCTCGGCTCCTCGGCTTCCCCAAGCAAAGACCTCTGCTCTGCCACGGAATGGAAGAGTCTTCTTCTTTTTCTGCTTCCACCGGTGGGTACTGCATCGAATACTTTCAGAGCTGGAGTATTTTCATCCGTTCAGACGACATTACCTAGCCAGCATAGCCACTGTCTTTTCACTTGATGGATTATGTTTTATTGACTTCAGTATTTACCGTTGCCAATGCGCAAAGGACCATAAATATTTCGTAGCACTTTTCTCTCAAAAAATCGTAACGTCGACTCTCAGTTGTTGTCATCGTTGAGGCCTCTGCAACATATAGCAGGACGGGGAGGATGAGTGACTTATAGAGGTTGGTGTTTGTTCGCCGAGAGACAACTTTACTTCTCAATTGCCTATTCAGTCCGAAGTAGCATCTGTTGGCAAGAGTTATTCTATGTTGGATTTTTAGACTGACTATGTTTTTGGTGTTAATTCTGGTTCAAAGACAAACGAAATTATCTAAGAATTCAACATTGTCACTGCCAACGGTGACGTGGGAGCCAATTAGCGAGTGCGACTACTGTTTATCTCATCCCAGGCTCTTTTGATCTTTTCATTGGGAGTGTTTGGCGGGTCCCAAATCTAGCGCACAACCCCCGTGGGGGGATGATTCGCCTTCTCACATTAACTCGCCTTCAAATGGATGTTTTTAGCTACCCAGTGGATACTTTGTCTAAGACTGGAAGTAGTCAGCTGCTTGAGCCATATGTAAAATCGTTTCCGGGCGCTCACAACTGAATGACGCTCAGGGAACTTTCCTCACTTGCGTGAAGTGACAATATATTCATATATGAAACCTATAGATTTCTCGGTAAAACTTAAATGTTTTTAGAAGGATGGATGAGATAATCTCCATTGATTTCAAAAATGGAACCCTTGTTTTATGTACTATATAGTTACAGGTCACCTATGCCTTCAATCATGCAAATACGCATACATTTTTATATTTGTCAAAAAACTGACAATTAATTTTCAAATACGAATCGCTTTACTCTCTGTCGGAGCATGTCGGCAGCAATCACTGTAGTGCTCGTTGAAGCGTTGAAGTGTTATTGTCCGTTATGACTTCATCTCCTGTGAATTGCAAATTTATTTTATTTAAATATGACTTTTTATCTATTGCACTTTTTGCGCTCTAAAAATGCAATTATTGGCGAGCAGCAGATGAGCCGCGAAAGCCCAGCACAATGGCAGGAATTCACTAGCAAAAATTGCAAAAGAAAATTTAAGTAAAAATTCGATTTTCATGGCAAAATGTGGCGGATAGAAAGTTTTTCATGGATTTTGATGAATATAGTGTGTGTGTGTGCGTGTAGTATTTGAACATGCGGATATTTTTTTAATAAAATTTGACAACACTCAATTGCGAACTGAAATGGTACTTGAAATATTTGCACAAATTGTATAACATTTTTGTTGCAATCTAAAAAAAATTGTTAAAAAAATTCGTAGAGTAATATTGTTGTTATTTTATTATTATTTTTGCTTACTAGTTTGGAGCTTTATATGAAAAATTGCTCAATAAATGTATTTTTTAAATTTCAAATGAAGATTTTAAAGGATATTTTTGCAACTCTTTTAGAATTGCTCTGTTTGCATATTGATTTTATTTTCATATTCATATAATAAAATTAATTTTTTTTCTAAGCATTTTAAAAATTTATACTAAATTTTTATTATTATTTGTTTTCAGATTTTGCCACTGGACATCGTTATTTATAGGTAAGTCACAATGCTTCATAAACATTTATGAGAGTCTTCCATAATTTTTTTTGTTCCAGTAGACATTCTTTTCACAGTGTTGACAACGTCTAACAACGTACGTTTTATAGTTGATCATTAAAGATTAGTACTGAATATTTGAACACGAGTACCAATAATTGATTTTTTACTGCAAAATCGGTCAATCTGTGAGTTAGATAATTGGAATTCAGGGATAATCTTTGCTTGACAATGGTATGACTGTATGTCATAAATGGGTTGAATGATGTCAATACTTCCCTTAGCTCTCATGTACTTCTTACAACGATTTTCCAACTACCAGGTGACTTTATACCGCTTATGTCAACCAAGATATGAGTTATCTCACTGAAAATTACAAAGCGTGTTTTAATTAACATGTTATCTTTATGTCTAAAATATTAGAGCGAAAACTAGACCTAGCCCCTTTGTTCCATATGATTAGTGATGGCATCTTAATGAGCATCAGGGATCACTTTATTAGCGTGTGTCATATTAATAAAAGGTAGTATTAACAAAAATATATAAAATCGGGTCGATACTACTCTCAACTGACATATACTAGATATATACATACATTAAAAATGTTGGTCAATTGTATATGTTACATAAGTATATAGATATACATATCGATCTTCTATAACTCGAACTCTAGAATTTTCAATAGAAACCAAATATCATACAAATTTCCTTACATAAATCGAAGTTTCTCTAACTCAAATTTTTTTTTTTGTGGATTATTGAAATTCGAGTTAGGGTTGGATTCCGATTATCTCGTTGACGATTTGCACCTTTCAGCGATTACATCATCATTCGATGAAAATTTTTCTGAGAACAGGAAATAGTTGCCATCGTTTTCACTTGCATTGACTTGGTGAAACATTACTTTCTTGTTCTTCAAATTCGGCGATTTTGTCTTTCAAACGGTCCAATTATGCTTTGTAATATCATATCTGATCTGTGATATCTGATGATCATTCGTTTTTCAAGTCTGTCAATAGAAATTATTCCATGAATATCCCAAAATACAGACGCCATAACCTCATCAGCCTACTGTTGCGTTTTTTTTTTTTTTATGCTTTCGACCGGGTTCATCGTCCGCAGACCACTCGGATAACTGTTGACGGGACTTCGCAGAGAAAAGATGGATCCATGTTTCAACCATGGTCACATATTGACGCAACAACCGAGGTTTGTTACGACTGCACAACTCCAATCACTGCTCCGAAGCACCAACACGTCCTTGTTTTTGGTCAAAAGTGAGCCTGCGCGGGACCCATGTTATAAAGAGCTTTTTCGTACCCGAATATTCGTGAATAATATAGTATACACGTTCAGTTGATAAATTTAGAGTGCCTGCTATCTCGAACAACTTCACATTAAGGTCATCCGAAATAAATTTTTGGATTTTTTCGATGTTTTTGTCGGTAACAACCTCTTCTGGACGTCCACTACATTCACCGTCTTCGGTGCTCATTTGCCACGTCTAAATTAGCATACCAATCCTTAATGGCTGACTTTAATAGGGCAATGTCCGGAAACTAGTCATTAAGCCAAGTTTTTGCTTGAACTGTTTTTTTCCTTTGAAAAGGCATGAATACTTATAATGTCGGCAGACCTTCAGACTACCACCACAGACGCCATTTTGTTTTAAGCTCCGGAAAAAATATGTAATAAATATTGAATTCCTTCCTTTTCTTCTTTGACACTACAACCGTCGGTCGATCTGGGCCGAGAATATAACATTTGCCAGTTGGCTCCCTCCTATGCGAGTTCACACCATTTGTAGACCTCAAGTGCAGACAAGTCGGTAAGCACTTGGTCCCCCATGGCTTCATTTTTCCTGAAACTCGAATCGAAGGATTTTTTCGCTGGAGCATCATCTTCCATCTATAGGGCCTAACTAGCGTATCCGTTAGACTTTTATGCGCTTAACATACATACAACTCATATAGTTCGTGGTTCCATCTCCTCAGATATTCCGCAATCACGCGGTCGGCCCCAAAGGAATTTGAGGAGAACAGATCCCTCGAATGCTCCAAGTGCTTTCTCATCTCATACCAGTAGCATTGTACCTTTAGTGTATATGGCACTACCGTTCAGATTGGCGGCACTTATCACTTTTTCTAGCAATATATTGAAAAAGACCCACGAGGGGAAATCATCATGTCTAAAACAACGTCTCGTATTGAGCCACTCGGCGTCGTCCTTACCGATTAAAACCGAGCTGCTGGTTGTGATCGTCGTCATTCAGGATAACCGTATGAGTTTCACGGGGAAACCAAATTTAGACATAGTATGAAATAGGCAGCTCCAGTCAGTGCTGTGAAAAGCGGTTTTGAAATCGCGTGTGGTGGGTGTCGATTTGTTTGTTAAGGGTTTTCTCTCCGGTTTTACGCAGCTACGCCAGTAATCCACCAGACTTTAGGGCCTTGCTATTATTAAACCGCCTTAAAGCTGTTTTCACTACGTCTTGGTTGTAGAGTTCGAATGGCAAATTCTTCAAAAAGACTCCTATATATTCTCTTGAGCTGAATCCAACTGGAGAACTGGCTGTTGCTTTCTTCATATCCGGTTATTTGACAAAAAGCGCACCATCAAAGTGGGCGAATCGAACACGACTAATTTTTCTAACTATAACTTCAGAAGACGTCCAGTATATTAGTTTAGGTCGGTTCCATCTCTTTCGTCTCCGTATCGTATCTTACTAGATATCTCATCAATGATATGTTCACTTTCCGCTTAGAATATTATCCTTCGAATTTTTTCTCAAACACTGTTCTACAAAAGTGACAATACTTTTGCAAATATGTACCCATAATTATATTCACATAAACAGTTCCTTCTCTAACTATCCCTTTTCTTGTAAAATATTTATACAAATATATAAATAAGCATATCCTTTCACATTTATAACCGTGTAATGGCGTGACACGCGGAAGTTGTTAAGGGATTAAGTCATAATATGATTAAAAAATGTTCGAAGCGGGCGACTGACGGTCGGGTGTCAAATTATGAAAATTCATTCATACACAATCCTAATCATGAACACAATCAACATGCGACGCTACACTAACACTGCTTGTATGCTTTGTGTTCGGAAATTACTGCTATTCATGTAGCTGTTGTTATGGGAATTACGCATGTGGGCAAGTCCTAAGGATATTTAGTAATGTGATGCCACGCACAGGCTGACTGACGCAGCGAACACACACATTTGGGCATATGAAAATGTAGATTTTGGCGTACAATATCTTCCTAATGTCACATAATTTCGACGCGTGCGAGTATTTAACACCGAAATTTATTAGAAGATTAAGCTCATATAAATACAAGGACATAAATACGATACGCAATGCATTAGTAATATGGAAATTTTGTATATGTACATACATACTATATATGTAACGGGTGATTTTTTTGAGGTTAGGATTTTCATGCATTAGTATTTGACAGATCACGTGGGATTTCAGACATGGTGTCAAAGAGAAAGATGCTCAGTATGCTTTGACATTTCATCATGAATAGACTTGCTAACGAGCAACGCTTGCAAATCATTGAATTTTATTACCAAAATCAGTGTTCGGTTCGAAATGTGTTTCGCGCTTTACGTCCGATGAGCGATGAGGCTCATTTCTGGTTGAATGGCTACGTAAATAAGCAAAATTGCCGCATTTGGGGTGAAGAGCAACCAGAAGCCGTTCAAGAACTGCCCATGCATCCCGAAAAATGCACTGTTTGGTGTGGTTTGTACGCTGGTGGAATCATTGGACCGTATTTTTTCAAAGATGCTGTTGGACGCAACGTTACGGTGAATGGCGATCGCTATCGTTCGATGCTAACAAACTTTTTGTTGCCAAAAATGGAAGAACTGAACTTGGTTGACATGTGGTTTCAACAAGATGGCGCTACATGCCACACAGCTCGCGATTCTATGGCCATTTTGAGGGAAAACTTCGGACAACAATTCATCTCAAGAAATGGACCCGTAAGTTGGCCACCAAGATCATGCGATTTAACGCCTTTAGACTATTTTTTGTGGGGCTACGTCAAGTCTAAAGTCTACAGAAATAAGCCAGCAACTATTTCAGCTTTGGAAGACAACATTTCCGAAGAAATTCGGGCTATTCCGGCCGAAATGCTCGAAAAAGTTGCCCAAAATTGGACTTTCCGAATGGACCACCTAAGACGCAGCCGCGGTCAACATTTAAATGAAATTATCTTCAAAAAGTAAATGTCATGAACCAATCTAACGTTTCAAATAAAGAACCGATGAGATTTTGCAAATTTTATGCGTTTTTTTTTAAAAAAAGTTATCAAGCTCTTAAAAAATCACCCTATACTATAATATATGAAACTCCTTCGAGGATTGCTTGAAGCAATGAACCTCAGACACAGAGCTTTAAGGTAGGGTTGATGGTGAACAGACCAAAAAGCTTTTACTTCGACGCAAAAGTGGACTTAATAATATAGTAGGGGCCATCACAGGACACCTACCCTTAAAATCAAGAGCATACGCGGAACATTATCTTTGTGAATGCTCAGTCTTCAGCCGGATGAGATGTTATATATTGCACTCACTACAACTTAAGAGACACTGGGAACCTTAGGTGGAATAAAAATTAGGTATTTTATCCAATCCTCCAAGTTTCTGGATAAGCTTAAGTCCGCGATTTTAGCCTCCTAGGTCTCCCTTTTCACTATATGTTTCCTTAGACAAATATTCTTACTCTTCCAAAGAGATGTCATAAAAATATAAGTTGGAAAAGCGAACAAAGAAATAATAATATCCAGATCCAGGTTTTTGTAAATATAAAATGCTAATTTTGAATGGAAAAGTAAAAATATTATGCAAAGTATTTAACATCGCTTTTTAGACATTTGATGACCTTTCTAGCATTTTGCGGATATTATGCCAATAGAACTGTGACTCTTTTGAAGTAGACCAATCAGACACCCAATTTTCAACTTCTGCGTAGGAATCGAAGGCTGCTCAGGCAATGCGTATCCCATCGCTGAAAGAGAATGGTAATCGGAAGGGACCACGTCTGCTGAATGCAGCGGGTGGGGTAGCAGCTCCCAGCCAAGTCCTTTAATTATACCCTGAACAGATTTTGCTTTGTGTACAGGTGCATTATCGTGTAACAAATTTTGTAGCCATGATCTCTTCTATGCCAAGATCCATTTCTAATTCGCCCGTCTCCAACTTATTTTTGCGGCCGTCCGCGGGATGGTGCTTCTTGAAGCAAAGGAACACGCTTCCAACGCACCACGCCATCATCTCGAATTTTGCCGCCGTATTGATATGGAGTATGTAGGTTTGACCTCCATCCTCGTTGATCGATTTCGCCACGCGTACTACCCTACAGTCGTCAGTTGGCACGTCCCTTGTTAGCGTCAAGATTTTGACTCCGCTAAGCCATCCTGCTCCATAAAATGAGGGTATGGCTGCGCTTGGTTTGACGTCTATTTTCGAGAAGAGGACTTCCAATAGCTTCATTTCCCCTATTTTCTACTTCTACAGCGGTTTACTGCTGTCTATGAGCGCACCGGTTAAATGTCGTTTCACAATCTCATTAGCTGCCGCCGAAGACGTTGTCGGTTTGTCGTCCGCGTACTTGACGTTTAGCTTCCGGTATACGTCTTTGCACTTCCTCTTTTTCAAGGGAGCATTGGGTTCGCTGTCCGTTGAACGCTGACTCTTTCCAGCGATGTGCTCCTTAATGCGATTAGCATACGCAGGATTCGAGGCATTACACCAATTACAAGTGGCGAAGTGTGCCCGGTCATTCTTCACCTCCTCTCAAATCCAAGCCAGCCGTTTCACCCCTTCTTCCTTCAGGCTGGACTTGCCTTGTAACCGCTTTACATATTCCGACCGCCGCCTTGTATCTCGCTTTTGCCTGCAACCTCTCCTCGCTTGGCTTCTTTCGGGGACCCTCTTTTGTTGCCACAGTTGGAACTCTCGGTCGCCTGCACAGAAGGGTGAAGAAGTTCTTGTTCCACATTTATGCTAACAGATTAGTCCGAGTCGTCATGGACTATGGCATAGAAGCGCTGTAAAGCTAATTTGGCAGGACCACCGCAATCTGCTCCCGTTGCAATGGAGGTGTGGCCGCTGGCGACACAGCTCATAAGATCGCTGTGCCGGCCTGTGGTAGCAGCCTCGTCTCCCTCCGATGTTTGGACTGATATCCTAGTTTGCTTCGTTTCGTTTTTGTCCTCCATGTTGTGTTTTTGGTTCGGGGCCTTTGTATTACCTATTCATTCAGTCTTGCATACGGAGATGCTAGGAGCCGCCGGCCTAACCCTGACAGGAGCTAGCTTGAGGTTATGACACACACTGGGCACAACACACATTGCCCAGTCGACACCCGCAGAGGATTCAGCTAAGAGAGTTCGGCAGATATTAATAAATCTTCTCTACTCACGCACGAGAAACGTATATTTGTGAAAAAGTCAACTCAAAAATCAACCCACCACCTCAAAAAGAACAGTATCTTTGCAAACGAAGTCTTATACCAAAGGCATATATTTTATAATCAAATAGAAATAATTCCACACAAAGCGATTGATGTGACAAGTGACATCGAAATAGATACGCTGGCATATCTATCACGCAATTTTACTTGCCGTTAGTATGGTATGAGTTTGAATAAACTCGACTTTATAGCATGACATTTGTCACAGTGCCAAACGCCGTGCCAAAGCGCCGCAAAATATGCAAAGAAAATATTTTGCAGTACAAAAGTAAAAGCAATCAAGTGTACAAAGTTGATGAATTCTAAAGTGAGATAGCACCTTGAGAGCTGCCACCGGCTGACAGTTGCGCGGTGGAATACAAGAAATGTTGAAAGAAGTCAAATTTTGAATTCGAAAATTTACATGCACAAACTTACAATATGCTCATCATCATCGATCAAACGGCAGACAGTCGAAGGCGAATGAATGAATGATTGAAGAATGCTTAAAGAATGAGTGACAGCAACGCATTTTGGCAATTTCACAAATTTCGCATTACATTTGCAACAAAAAAACGGAAAGAAAAGATAAAGCATAAAATAAATTTCGCTCAAGACGCACGAAGTTTATCAAATATTCAAATTTTCCAAGCGGAAAGCAGGAAGCAAAGAAGAGCTGGTAATTGTTACTAGAATTGATGATATAGTATGTATGTGTGTACGATATATATTTCCGCCCGTTTAATAGCGGTATTATTAAATCGTTGTCTTCCTGATGACAAACGAATACATCTAAAAGCCCGTTGGGCCTCTCCATTGCAACGCTTTCAGCAAACGAAGTTAGCGTCGCGTGATGAGCGTGAAATAACGGTACTGATGAATTGATAGCAAAGGCGGAATAAAATTGCAATGATGCTGCAGATGTGATGAGCGATAATAATGATGGAAATAATGCTGCCACACAAGCGCTCATACACAAGCAGCGCGTCAGCTGACACAATGGCCACGGCAATCAGTGTCTGCTATCAACCAGTCAACGCTGACAAAAGTTTGATGATGAACTGTATCAAAGCAAAAGTTAAATGCTTTCCACCAGAAAGCAGGCAAATATTGATACCATGGCTGCGCCGCCCTTATCCTTGCAGATATCATATCTATGTTGTTGTCTATGGTGTTGCTGCTGAAAAATAAAAACGCAAAAAAGTAAACAAAGCCATGTCATAGCCGTCATCATAATAATACAAGCGTGAAAACGCGCATACAATTACAAAAATAAAAAAATAAAAACACAAAAAGTGAACACACACACTCACACAAACATACATTATTCGTAGCACTCGCCTTTCATCCCTATGCAAGCATAATTTTTGCAGGCGCGCAATATCACGGCAATTTCACAGGGTGACAATCTTGCTGCCCTTAGCAGCGGCATCAGCAGCAGCCTCACTCTGAGTGGCTAAAGTAGTTACTGGCAAATTTGCATAATGAATTACACTTATCTACACACACACAAACACACCTTTTTTGTAATATTCGCACTTGCATCAAGCTGGTTGCTCCTCAAGCGGCTTGTGCGCGCGCATCCTCTTGGACAAGTGTTGCTCCTTGACAGCGTTGAGCCTGCTTGTTGACAGCTAACAAATATTGAACAACACAACACCTGAAATCTAAGAAAAAATAATAATTTTATATTAAGGGTGAGATTTCAACCGTTTTAAGTGCTACTATTTAAGGGTTGACGGACTCTGATAAGCAATAATAATATTTGAGTAGCAAAAATGTAGCTTAAAATATAAAAATAGCGAAGACAAGAGTTGCTCGAACTGCTCGCTACCTTTGCGCGCTATTCTGTTGTCAAAAATTGCATGTAACCAGTAAGGCAGGAGTAAATTCGAATGTAACCTAAGATTTCATACTCGTTCAACTTACACGAAGCAAAACCGAGAAAGCCGAAATAGAGGCTGTGTGAATTTCTTTAAGAAACCTATCAGATAGACAATTTGTATAAAATATAAAGTCAAGCGGATGCTTGAAAATCTTCAAATTTAATTGGGAATCTTTTTTATCATTCGAAATAACATTTTTTGACATTTATTTTGAAGATCTTCTCTTTCATATGTTGGCCGGGTCTACGTCTCAGATGGTCTAACTGTTAAGTCCAATTTTCGATGACTCGTTAGAGCATTTCGACTAGTACCTGGTGATGTTTTGCTCCAAGGCCTGAATCGAAGCGGGATTGTCCACATAGACCTCATGTATAAAAGTTTAACGGTCTGATATCACACGATCTTAGTTGCCAATCAGCCTGCCCAAAACGTGAAATTATCTGTTTGTCAACCGATTTTACCCATTTTCAAGTGTATGAATATTTAGGTATCCTCTGGTACCAAGTAGTTCCAAAGATATAGGATCACACACAAAGGTGGGCGGTGTCACGAGCAAAGTTTAATCTTTACATCTGCTCTTAGGCTTGTTTATTGTCTGATTTCACCCATTTTCAGGCCGTTTAAGAAAAAGCTGAGAGATCCGTCCTCACTAAGTTTGGTTGCTTTGACAATTAGGCTTAAGATATGTATATTAAACCATTTAAGGAGCAGAACTATACCCAAAACAGTTCCCAAATAATTTTGAAAAATATTACCTAGTTCGCAGCCCTTCGATAGATAGAAATTCGGATCTAATTTTAACCAGCTTCTATAAATTTAATCCACAAAAAAACAAGAGTTGAAGAGGCTTGTGCATTGAAATCAACAAGAAATGGGAAAACAAAGCTGTCTGACAAGGCACCTA
This sequence comes from Bactrocera zonata, assembly GCA_037783105.1. Taxonomy (NCBI): domain Eukaryota; kingdom Metazoa; phylum Arthropoda; class Insecta; order Diptera; family Tephritidae; genus Bactrocera; species Bactrocera zonata. Next base: position 9,848 of record JBAWJQ010005458.1, on the reverse strand, counting down.
GACCTATAGAAGGGCCATTGTGAAAACATCTTGACTGAAATCCTCTCATTCTATGGTATCCCCTCTGAATCACCTCATGCAGCGATGAAGTTCATCAATTCAAAAAGTTGTATATGTACAACTTCTTTACATGTTCTAGCTCTAGACAGCTTTGACAATAGTAATTAAATGATGTTCTTAATCTGCCATGTTTGTCAATAAGGCAGTGACCTGATAGCACTCCTACTAAAGTTCCTATGCCATTACTTTCAAAATTTGGTGTGCGGATACTCAAGTAAATCCATCTTATACGGAAGCACCAGACATCCGTAAGCTCCTTTCAAAACTAAATTTTAACTAACTAGTCACATTGATCCTCGGCTTCGGTCTGTACCCCCAACCATAGAAAGACTCCTCTTGTGAATGCTGTGCTATTGAGGAGCAACGAACAACCAGATAAAAAGTTAGACCTTAGCTAGATACCGCCCATCGGCAACAGGGGGAAACTTTTACCAGCCCATCCCTGCTTCATAATGCTACTGTAGTATCTAATACGAATCGGCACCCTCGGGGAAGACTCAGCGGAGGATTTATTCTATTCACTTAACAGCTAAAAGAAGAAAAACCTAAGTACTTTAGTTTCTAGAGAACTCCTACTAGGCATATTTGTAGTAACAGCAATCCAAAATTCTTTAGTAGATTCTATCTGTCAAACACCTAAATACCAACTGCATCGGATGGTACGCAATCTCCTCGATCAATAAGAGTATATTTATATCCTGAACAGTCTATTTATACCCTATAAAACATATACATACATACATATATACTATATGATAAGCACGACCAGCTGAGTCGATTTAGCCATGTCCGTCTGTTTGATCGGCCGTCCGTCCGTTCGTCGGTTTGTTTATGCATGAACTAGCCCCTCAATTTTCCAATTATCGATCTGAAATTTTACACACATATTTTTTTTCTAAAGCAGCTGCTCATTTATCGGAACCGCAAAAACAAGAAGTTATTGTTTCAACTCTTTAATCCTAATCTGTTGAGAGGCAGATACATTCACGGTAGTAAAGAGAGACGATGTGCTATCGACTAATTTTTCTGTAAGTGCCTATGAAATATCGCTTGAAACAAAAGTAGTTGGAATAAACAATATATTGTGTCCTTGGTCGAACCCGTTGTGGAGCATCAATTGATTCTCTCGAGCATGAAAACCCATAGCACGGTATTATGTGATATTATGTTCCCGATATATTTGCGATTCAGGTCCCTAAAGCCAACATATAGTGAGCATATGAGATATAAAATTCGAAGCCGCAAATAGGGTCTAGAAAAACTGAGCAATAAAATAATATGATTGTTTGTTATTTCTGATAAACGAATAGCAACCCAAATAATATGTTCCAGAATGAAATGGAGCTTCTATAAACTTCATCTCACAGGTATTGCATTAATGTCGAAAATCTAAAGCCAGCGCGATATAGAAGACAATGGTTAAATCTCCCATTCTCATTCTCATTTCAATTTCAATTTTTTTTTTCAAAGCTAACATAACATTACCATTATTTGCATTAATACCACACCGAATGAGCTTAAAACTCAATTTAAATTTCCCAACTCACAGCAGAAGATTTTTTATTCACGCGCGACATGACTTTTAGTGGCAAGCCCAATTGGTTTTCAATTCAAAACCGTGTAATCTTATTTGCCAAAGAAACGCGCCAAAGAAACGCGTCCCCACGTGTCGCCCAGAGATTTAATGCGCCGCTGGACCGTGGAATAACACGCAGCGAGCGAAAGAAAGCGAGTTTTCTTTTATTTTAAATTTCTTGCGCCGCGGCAATTATTTCGGGAGCTTAACTTTTAATCGGGACAAGGTAATTGCAAATAATAAATCAATCAATTATGGCGCACTGAGGCGGCTAACGGTAATCGAATTTGGTGGATTTAAAAAAGAAAAGCCAATGGAAATTTATAATGCGTAGGAAAATATTAGAAAATGGTACTCACAAATGCAGCAAATACAAATTAGTGGACTTACAGTTACTTTAGATGCACAATAAGTATATAAATGTATGTAAATTAGTATATACTAGTAAGTAAATAAATCTCAGCGCTAGCACAGCGTGTTAGCCACATTAATTGCTTTCGGGTTTACGTGGCATTTGTAAAGCCAAAGGTAACACGAAAGAACATTAGAAGGTTCGTAAGACTCTCTAGCACACTGAGGTTCAGCGCAATGTGGCATTAATATAAAAATTTGCTATTCTTGTAGGTACATATGAGTATATTTGTAAGTATACGAGAGAAGTCCATTAAGTACTTGGGATCCTACAGAAAACAGACCAAAAACCCCGTCAGTGATTGTAATATTATTTTTGGAAGAGAAACTGGGAAGTAAAATTAAGAAGCGATGGGATGCTGTTTATGGCGACTCGGCTCCTTCGATGGGGGATCTCAGAAATACTTATCGGAAATTATTTTTCCGAGTTTCCCCACGGCGGTTTTTGATGAGCCAAATGCCCGGAAAACGGTTACCAAGAAAGTTAATGTAACAAAATCCCACGATCAAATATTAACAGTCCAAACCTTCAAAAAGCAAGGCACCTGAAACAAACGTGGCAAAACACCGCATATGCCTTATTCTTTGTCAGATATAAAAATACAGATATTCGCAGTTCTTTTGTGATGCCTGTATTTCTTCAAACTAACATCTCTTATCGCCAGAAACATTTGCGCAGGCGTTTAATTTTTATTCCCATCAGTTCGGTAGGGCATCTCAAAGTGTGAGCTCCCAAGTGTTCAAGCCTTGATCTCGCAAAAGCAGTACAATCAAGAACTATTCAATTCTGCAACGATCGTCCGGCAATATTCTCAACCTTATAGCCTAGACGCCGATAGGGCAATGGCCTGTTAGAACCCTCTCAGCTAGAGAGACGTTACGCGTACCGAGGGCGAAGAACTCACTGGATCACTTACGATCGATCTTGTGTCGAAAGAATCTTGAAACAGCGGACGAACTTATGGTAGCCCAACGCTGACCAAGTTCTTCTGAAGCACAGCTATCAAGTAGTCGAACTCACGAGGAGAAGGAAGCACTAACAAATTCCCATTCTATTGATAGCGGGGCGAGAGCACACCTGCTTACCAGTTCATCAGCTTTACAGTTGCCTACTACACCACTGTGGCCTGGCATTCATACTAGTCTTTTCACAAAGTGACTCTATGCTATTAGCGAGTTTATACAGACCTTAACCAGCCTATAACTCACGGTAAGTGAGCTCGGAGCAATAAATTTTCCGCAACCTTTATGGCAGCAACTTCCATTCAAACGATATTCGAAGGAAGATTTCGCCAAGAAAATAATAAGCTTCCCAAGCAAACCTGTTCAGAAGAAGTCGAAGACTGTCTTATCGGCCAAAAAGAATGGGACTCGCATGACATGCCGAGCCCAGAAAAACAGTCTCATCTATAATTTTGCTTCCCACCTTCACCGTCCCCACGCCCAAATTGGTCGATCTAGGTTAGAACCTGCTACTCGTTTCCTCCAGATTTGATCCTGTAACCAACTCTTCAAACAGTTTAGAAAAGCTAGAGCCACGATTTGCCAAATTCAACGAACTAGACGAAGATGTTGAGAAATAAATCGTCATTTTTACAGAATTTTCTCGTTTCTTTTGTGGTCTACGTACTCATCGGACCGCCTTAAAATATGCACAGATTTATTATGGGCTTAAAAAGTTATAAATAAGTTCATATATAAATTATATGTCCGCATAGCCGCACTTCATGCCTATCTGATCTAACTGCTCACCCACAAAAGGTGTGGAGTAGCCTTTAGCTAGAAGCCATAGTTCCGCTAGCTGCTGTTGCTCCTGCCACGTGCCGCTGCCGCAACGATAAGCATCTGTTTGCATTTAACAGCAGCCAACCAGCGGGCAGTAGAATATTGCGCGCCAACATTGACACTACAGCCAGCGACATTTGCCCTTGAGCGTCGGTCGCTTAGCTTAGCTTCAAGCTAGTACCTCACGCTGCCGTTACACGCTAATCGCCGGCACGCCGCTGTTGTAGCAACACATATCTTTAAGATTTACATGCTGTTGTTACACGCTTCTCATCCGGCTGTCGTTTCTCATCTCGCCCAAACAACTAAACGTTTTGCCTTTTCGGCCGCCCATTGACACCCAGCATGCGTAGTTGTTGCTGTTGTTGTTGTTGTCACCGTAAGTTAAGTCCATGTTGTCATTTGATAATATTTTTTCTCATTTTCCATTTTTTCTTCGCATATACATACATTCATATTTAACATAAGCTTGTTGTTCTTAGTGTTTTTGTTGTTTTTAGCAGCGTGTTAGCGTTAGGAAAATGACAAATGTACGGGGTGCGCGCAAATCCGCGACGTGTGTGCGCTTACCTTCGTGCATCAGTTCGGTTGTTTGTGTTCAACGTGCAATGTAAACATAACGGGGTACACGTTGTGCTTCTTTGCTCTTGTTTGTGTTGTTCTCATTGTTTTTGGTCCATATCATTTTGACAAATTTTCCGCCTTTTTGGCTTCCGTTGGTTTATCGCAGGCTTCGATTAATATTTTACGTTGCCCGAAGACAATTATTTATTATTTGACGGTTCACGAGAAAACCAAGTAAACAAAAGGTGTGGGTATATTCTTCTTTCTTAATGTCGTAGACACCGCTTACGCGTTCTTCGTTTCTTCTTTCCGCAATTTGGCGCCAATTCGAGATACCAACTCCAGCCAGGTTCTTTTCCATCCGATCTCTTCAACGGAGTGAAAATCTTCCTCTTCCTATGCTTCCTCCGACAAGTGCTGCGTCGAATACTCTCAAAGCTGGAGTCTCTTAGCCGCTGTCTCTTTATTCGCTGAACTATGCCATTATCGTCTTATAACTCGTACTACTCATCGTTCCATCGACTGCGATATTAGTCCACAGAACCTTTCTCTCTAAAACGTGTAACGTCGACTCACCAGATGGTGAGGGATGTCTTAAAGTCTTGATCTCTAGCATCGAGCTATATATTATGAGACTGGTTTGGGTACCTGACCTAAGCGTTAAATCAGTAAGGCTGATGAGCTTTCTAAAACAGAAAGCTCCTTGCCTTCTTAAGGTTTACTACTAGACTCTTGTGCCTCAGACCAGCAACTGTGCAACCGCAAGATTCTTCTGGACGAGCGTAAATTTGAAAAGGTTTAGGGAGCTATACATGAAATCCGAGTCATACTTTCAGACATTCAGGTAAAAAAGTGAAAATAGAAATAAAACATCTGCAGATTTGGGATAAGTTTAGTGCCAATTACAATAGTCTTTCGTCCGCCATACTCAGAGATTAGCCAACTAACCTATTCCAACCCGAGTTAGGTTCTGGTATAGAAAGAAGAATGGCGTATGTTTTTCGTGGAAACTCATGGTGAACATTTTCCAATAAATAGGTAAACTCAAAACGGGTTGGTTGTTAAGAAGTCCGTAGTATCAATAACCAAAAGCTCCGTCCAACTTATCCACCTTTCTTACAAGCGCCTCACTTTCACTTGAAAAGAAGTTTCGTGATTTCGGAAATTTATGTTTGAGAACCGTAATCAGCTGACAGTACCGTAAATCAAAAAAGTCTTGCCACTAACAACATGGTTTACTGGGTATGCTCGCTCTATCTCTCTACTCTAGCTCAGCTCACTCTCAACTCTCACAAAACTAAGCTGCAATCGCACGTGTGTATTGTCAATACAAAATGCCAGATCAACATCGAAAATCAGTGGATACATCGTAAAAAGGATTAAAGTGCAAAGTGCCAGATTTTCCAGGCGGCTGCATTTCATTTTTCATAGCTGAGCATAAAGAGACATTCATAAATAATACATACATATAAATATATTTTGTTGCTGCATTTGCCTTCAACGTGTGAACAAGCAACAACAAGAGCTTTGCTTGTAAGTTGAGATTTGATATTCTGTATTAATTTGCGATGCGCTACGTGTGGCACATGCAACGTGCGCATTAAGTCAACAAAGGCGACGCAGAGGTTAAATTTGATTAATGATATTCCTTTGCGATTGCCTTTCGTGCGCTCATTGCTGGCGGAAATGCGACATTGTGAGTTTATTTAGTGGGGAATATGAGCATATCGATAATGTTAATGTGGTATAAATGTCCCTTTAAAACTTTTTTTGTTATTAAGTGCGTTTTTGAAATGATAAAATTTGCAAAATAGCATAAACTTTTTTAATAGAAAAATAGTTGCTCGCAGATGCGATTCTTGTATATTTTATGTGATTATAGTTTTCAGGGACTAAGAACTTCTACAGTCACTTTTTTAAAGAAACAGCACAGAAACTTCAAATTTAATGGGGAATATTTATTATCATTTCCAAGAACATTCTTTGGCATTTATTTGTTGATCGCGGCTACATTTGTATGTACGTCTCAGATAGTCCATCCGTTGAGTCTATTTTCAATTTTGGTTGATGTTTTGCTTCATGGCCTGAATCGAAGTAGAATTGTCCGTATAGACTTTAGACTTTACATATCTCTACAGAAAAAACGGAAAAGTCTAGTCAATCAGTCTAGTCAGGAAGAGTCTAATGGCGTGATATCACACGATAGAGATGGCCAAACGACCGGCCTAAAACGTGAAATTATCAGCTCACCAAAGTGTTCTCTCAATAAATCCATTGATTGATGTGATGTTTAGGAAGTGGCGCCGTCTTGTTGAAACCAAATGTCACCGATATCGCGAGCTTCAATTTCAGGCATCATATAGTCGGTTATCATAGCGCGATAACGCTCGCCATTGACGGTTATGATCTTACCAGCATCATTTTGGAAGATATATGGACCGATGATTACACCGTCCCACAAACCTTTTTTTTCTTGATGAAGTGGCAGCTCTTGAATGTCTTAAGGATGCTCTTTTCCCAAATACGGCAATTTCGCTTATTTATCTATCCATCGAGGCAGATATGGGCCTCATCGCTAAACAAAGTTTAGCTCGAAAAAGTCGGATCTTTTTGGAACTTTTCAAGAGTCCATAGAGCGAGGGGATGTTGCTTGGGAACATCGAGCGGCTTCAGTTCTCGCACAAGCTGTTTTTTGTACGCTTTCAATTCAAGATCTCGACGTAAAATGCGAGAAGTCGTTACATACATCGGTTCGAGCTGCTACGAACGGCACTGAATCAACTCTCCACGGTCTTCATGTACACTCTCAGCTCCTGCCATATTTTCTCACTGCGTGCTGGACGTAGTCTATTCGATCGAATATTATCCAGTAATGAATGCTGGGTCTCAAGATGGGTGATGGTGTTGCAAATAGTGTGCTCAGTAGGCCGCTTACGTAGATCATAAGTTGAGCGAAGCTCGTGAAACACATTATTTACAGAACTTGAATTTTCGTAATAAAGTTGAGCGATTTCAAACGTCGTTCAGGCGACCCCGGACTTCAGCTCTGAAACTATCATACTATTAAGAAGGTCTACATATTTTATTTGACAGTAATTGTACATACACTCGAGGGTATTATGCCAACACTTTTATAAATACCAGTTATATAAATGAATAAATAAATGTATGGAGAAAGTATGTATCTCACTTTTTCCACTTTTCCAATAGAAATTACGGTAAAACACTTTCATTTTTTAAGCAATGCCAGGGCGTTGCCACACTCACCCTCCGCAGCTTGTGCAAAACATCCGTTAGCGTGGAAAAAAATGCCATGTAGCGCAAATAAATAGTCGCACATAAAGACTTAATTCAGCAAATCACTTCTGATAGATTTCTCTGGGGTCCTTTTGATGCGCACACGCACACGCACACCCACCTCCTTGCATACAATGCCAAAATATACGTCCGATAAGCGCTGCATTTTTTACTTTCCTTATAAAACATACGTCACTACATCCACCAGCGCTTTGGTCACACCGCCAGCTAGCCAACCAACCGGTCGGCCAGTGCGCGCTAGTCAGGCAGCCAACCAAGCGACACCCCATAATTTCACACTTGTTATTCTCAAAGTGACAGCTGCCACTTGTTTCATGATTATTTATTAAAAGCGCTGCTTGTTGTTGCATTACGCTGGTGGCAACGACTCATCGCATTGTGGTGATTTCTCGCCATTCCCTTTTTTTTTTTTTGGCTTTTTGTTCAATATTTTTGCTTTTCATGTATTTTCACATCCTCATATACATATGTACACATAAGTATATTTGCATAAGTGCAAACTGCGTTCGTCTGTTTACGAAAATTGTTTGTTATTGTACTGTCTCTCTGTAAGTGTGTCTGTCGTAAGTGTTCTGCGTTGTCGACAGTGATTGCAGTTGAATCGTTCGGTAGCTGCGACAGTTGTTTGAAAATGCCACTTCAGAAATGCGACATTCAAGTGCACCCGAGTGCAGTTTATTGGTCGCTCATCGGTCTTATTGTCCTCGGTGGAGAGATGGTATACGTTAACTGCACTCTTCGAACTCAATTTGATTGAACCCTGAAAGAACTTCAGACATCACTAGGTTTTGAAATACAAGAGACCTTAGTTCACCCTCCTGAAAAACCTTCCGAGAACTCTAATTTTATATTCTAGGTTGTCGAATATGTGGGTTCGTCGATCTGTAATAGGATTCCATTATCCTAATTCATGAATTTTTTATACTAAACTCTATCAATACTTACTTACCGAGAACGACCCCTCCATTAAAAAATCCCTTTAGAATATCTCGACAATATTCTTAACTTTCGAAGCTCTGTTCCCGACCCCCAGGATCCATCCCCTGGGTGATGATGGCCTAACCAAATGAGCTACTCAAGTCAAGCTGCATCATGGTGCGAACAGCGATTAGGTTTCTGACATTGAAGTCACTTCCTTAAAAGAAGTTAGACTAACTCGTTTCCTAATTTCATCAAACTACTCTTTCTAAAATAAATGCCTTCATCCTCTTAGCTCCAAATGGAATAAAGAATTTAACCTTGAAAAAAGAAGAAATTCCTTTACCTTCTTAAATATATTTAGAATTCAAGATAATCTTGTAGATGCATTGCTCCGAAGGTCGCGCAAGGAGGTTGGGTATCAGTCTCTCCATCTTCAACTTCTTCCTTGGACGCCCGCATTACAGATTCTACCCCTGGGGGCTCTGCTCACAAGGAGTCTGCGTATAAGAAAGGGTCCAAACATGGACATTTTAAATTATCTCCTTCCTCAACTGTACTTTCTCAACTGTACTTTTCTTGGACGTCTGCGTCAGAGAGCCTACCCTTGTTGGCTCTGCTCCCATTCAGACAAAGGATATGGAGATGTACCAAACTCGCTGGAAAAGGGCCGTTGTTAACTTTTTCACGAGTTTTTTTTGCAAGGAGCTTTCCGTCAAAATTAGTTTTAGGCTACTTAATACTGCAGCGTGTTTCAGATTAAAGTGGCTGCAGTAGTAGCTTTATTGCACCGAAGTAGAGCAGTTCACTATGCGGCGCTCATCAAGCTACTTTATTATCAGACTCCGTTGAGTGCCTAGCCGGAGCAGAATCGCTGGAAACTGCAAGTCTACATATACAGGTCATCAGAGGCGGAACAATCATTTTACTTACATCGAAGTGAGAACGAGCTGAATCTCCAATGATCCAGCGTGAGTTTAGCTGGCGTTGGTCGATGACCGTTGGCTCCAAACAGCTCCTGTTTGGTCTGGTCTGGAAAAGAAGGGAATCCACTGAACTTCTTATTCTTCTTTAGGCGTAGACACCGCTTACACGCTTAGAGCCAAGCGAGAGAGTTTTTTCGAAAACTTGTAATACCGGGTCAACAGATATTGTCATCGTTCATGCTTATGGACCATAAGGCACCATCTGGATAATGAGTGTACTGAACTATACT
>JBAWJQ010005456.1:0-226362 GCA_037783105.1 Bactrocera zonata | reverse complement strand
TTTGTTGTGAATTTACGCTTTTAGTTTATTACACTTGGGTAAAATATCCCATTTGGGGAGGTGTTGTAATCATTTTAGTTACAACAATCATATATATAAATGCACAAGCACACATACACACATACATGGCGCATAAATTCAGTTAACTTCAGCGAGGTTAAAGTTCAAGCAGCTTGGTCAGCGTTTTCTAAGATGGACCGTAATATATATTCTGTCGTTGTGTCAACCCCTCTTGTCCTCCTGCGACTTCCATGACATATGAGCACACATACTTCTAAATATAGAATATTCATGTGTTTGATGAGGTCGTTGCACATTTGAAACAGTTACATACACATATATGTATGTATACACACCTCTTCTCTTATTTATGCATGTGTATTAATTGGTCTTACTTTCATATGTTTGTGTGTGGTGGTAAATTTATTGGTCACCGGAGACACATTTGTACACATTTCACATAAATGAAGTTTTGTATATTTATTGGCAGTTTGTACTATATAAATAGTAATATAGAGAAAATGTATATATGTTAACATAACCTCACCTTGTCAATTCACTATTTCATATTAAGTTTAATTGCATAAAGGTTGTGGATCATATAATATATACTATATTATTTTGTTTCGACATATTTTGTTCAACATTGCAAGTAAGATAAAAAATTATAACCAGATTAGGTTATCACATTTTGACTGTTGTGTATAGTTGATTGTGAATCCAGACGAAATCCTATAAAAACTCGATGCTAGTGATGAGGAGTCTAGACACCCTTCATTAATTTCAGTCGCAACGTCAGCAAACTCAAGGCTGATATCGTTTCTCTACTATCGGAGTGGTAAGTCAACACTCTGCAGGAAGCTGCACTGCGAAATTGTAGATCTACTGCTACCTTCATTGCAGCCTCCTCCGCTTGAAAGTCGCTGCAGTGATCACGAAGCACGTAGCTGGAGCTGTTGGAAAATTGCCCACAGTGCACTCCTTCATAAAAAAGGGCACTCTTTCTCCTCCAGTGAGCACTTCACTCCCATGACTCGCTCGTAATGTGAGAAGGAAAACGACAGCCAGAGCTAGGCTCGGCGATCTGGTAATCTAAGTATTTTGAAATAAAATGAAATTAATCCCAAGCCCTCATCTAAGTACCCAGATTCTGGGGCAGCTTTTGGGGCCATACAGTTGCTGGCTATTTCTACCGGTGTTAAATGCAGAAAGGCATTCATTACCATAGTTAGTGGGGTACCACAAATACTGATGAGAGCACCGCACCATACAAATCATCAAGGCTGCCGACTTCCTTAAGCTATTCTAGCAGATCATTTAGAACCATGATCCAGAGAAATGACGAAAAATTCTAAATTGTCTGGTACTTCTGTTCATATTCCGTTATGATATACCCATTCCGCCTCGATCTTTCTTTCAGAGAGAAGTTTGAAGCTGAGATGCTTAAGGTTCGCTCCAAGCCCAAACTTATTCAAAGCTCTAATACCATTTCCGGCAGAATGTTAGTTAAATACCCCCTCAATGTCGAGGAAGGTTCCCACTGCAAACTCTTGTACAAGGCAGTGTCCACTGCCACTCCAAATCCACTGTGGATTTTTTTATAGCTGTTTTAGAACACTGGGATTAATTTTATTTCCTTGAGAGTTTCTTCTTTAATAACCTCAATATTTAGGCTAAGAACCGATATTTGTATGTGATTCGTTTGAAAAAATAGTCGCTGGGACCAGATCTGGAAAATACAGTATATACAAAAGCAACTCATAGCCCAATTCATGGATTTTTGCCCTCGTTTTCACTAACTTGTGATACGGTACATTGCCTTTTTTTTGTTCTTCAAATGCGGTTGTTTTTCGGCGATTCCGTCCTTCAATCGGTACAATTAAGTTATTTAATATTGGCCGCTGATGGTCCTTCCTATTTCAAAGTAATTAATAGAAAGTATTCCATTCGCATCCCATAATACAGAGGCCATAACCTTGTCAGCGGACTGTTGCATTTTTTCACGCTTTCGAGCCGGTTCATCGTCTTCAGTCCACTCGGATGACGGTTGGTTGGACTTCGGAGTCAAATGATGGAACCACGTTGCATTCACTGTCAATATCAACACAATTACTCGGGTTTATTACACTTGAACATCTCCTAACACTGTTCTGAGTCATCATCTTGTCGTTGTTTTTCATCAAAAGTGAGGCACCCACTTTGCAGAGCTTTCCTGTATCTTAATATTCGTGAATGATATATATATTCTCGAATAACTCCACTTTACGGTTAGCCGAAATTATTTTTTGGATTTTTTTAATGTTTTTTTTTTTTTTTTTTTTTTGGTAAAAACTCTTTTTGAGCGTCCACTGCGTTCACCGTCTTTGATACTCTTTTCATCTTGTCTAAACTTAGCATATCAAGCCTTGATGTTTGATTCTCCTGGGGTTGAAATAGCTGCAACCGTTTTGTTTTCCTTATGAAAAAATTTGAAAAGTTTTAAGTTAGTCACTAACCCCTAGTAAATATTATAATAAATTTATAAATAATATAATTTCTGAGTTACACAAATATCTTTTTCATTTCATTATTTCATTTTACTTCAATAAAAAACATACATACTAACGATTCTCAAAACATAACTTATCCTTAAATGCCTTTAAAAATTCACCGACTGAATTTCTCCCTGCACAAATGAAAAATCACATGGAAGCGCATACAAATGTACACACCAATACATATTCATTGTGCCTCGTTAACATTCCGTTGCAAGTATGTTTGCAGAAAAAGAAATAAAAGCAGGAAGCTCCACATTGCGCCTTTTTCTAGGATCCACTGCGCTCTGCTAGCTGGTTATTATCCTTCCTTTGTCAGCATTTTATGCCACCGATTGTTTGGCATCCTTTTTCCCATTCGTTTGTTGTGCCTCGAATTTTTATGCATTTTTCTCTATGTATATATTCGCCTTTTGCATACTTTATACATATTTTGCTGCGAAATTTATGTGCGCCATTGTTTTTATGGCATGCACCCATTTGACTCCCTGCTACACTCGCCCGCTTGTGTTGGCTGGCTGACTGTCGTTTAAAGGAAAAGTCGGTAGCCAAGGAATGGGGGCTAGTTAACGAAGAGAAAGCGTCGTATATATGCAATGTAAATATGTACACATAAACCGTTGGCATATCTATATTTCAGAGATTTTTTATATGCGGCCATATGTTGGGGTATCGGGGGTTGCTGTTGCCATAGAAATGGCGTCGGTGGCGTGGTATCTACTTCCATCCAATCATGGTAATCCCAACCAAGTGTCATATTATTTTTATTTATGCAATAACAACTACACAAAAGACAATAAAAATTCGCAACACAGTTGAGTATTGTGCCAAAGGATATGCCGATGAATGCATAAAAAACTTTTTTTTTATATAAAAATACAAATTTATATACACTTTTTATGGGCTCTCTTATAGGCTGAAAGTGCGAGTGTATGATAGCTAGACAATAATACCATTAAAGAATATTTCGAGACGATATCTATACAATATGTAATATAGGGCCTTCTTGATTTGTGTTCTATCTGTCTATAACCATGTCTGCAGTAGAGACAAACACTCCGTGGTTTCTGGAATTGTGTGTGGGTCACAGGAAGATTTAAAATACTTATAAGGCCAAAATTTGTTTAAATTCAAAAGATATTTTATTTTACTTAACTGCAATCCGATTGAGCTTAAAACCCTGAAAAAACCGATATTCCGACATTCACCAACTACTAATGGACAAATAGTGTTCGTTTTCAGCATGAACACATATTTTCCAGTTAAAAGTTAGGTTAGGTTAGGTTGGAGGGTTGATCCTAAACCGATCAATATCACTTGGTCACATATTCGTCCTTTACAATACACATAAACTCCTACAGGTAGAACACTAGATCCTCATAGATCGACGAAGCGATAGCTTGCCATGAATATATTAAGACCTTCAATATCAATCCCACCAACTTCGCCAGATTCGCCAATGGTGTGTCTACCGAGATATTTCAATTTCTATCTGACAAAATTCGGGCAATAGAGAATGATGATTCCGATCCCACCTTGACTTGCTCCATAGAACTTAGGCAAAAAACGTCCCACACAGTATTTATCCGTACCTCGTGTGAACATATAGGACAGTGTCCAGTCAGAACCCCTATAATTGTTTGTTTTGCTAAGGGCCGCAGTTCGGAAGACCTCTTACGGTTCACACTCAACCAGATGGATTTCGCAGTCTCAGGAACTTTGCTAGGTTCAACAAAAGTTTGTCTACCTAGATATTAAGATCACAATCTGACAAAAACTGGGCAATAAAGAGGGATTATTCTGATTCCACCCCACCTTTTTTCATAGAACTTTAGCAAAAACGTCCAACAGGACATTTAGCCGCACAGCGTGTGAACCTATAGGACAGTGTCCAGTCAGAACACCTATAATTGTGGTTGACTTTACTAAGAGCCGTATTTCGGAGGATCTCTTACGGTTCATTCTCAGCCAGAAGGATCTCGCAGTCGCACAAGTGCTCTTTGCTGAGTAGCGCTTGCTGAACTCATTGGAGCTCCATGGGTTCAACGCCAGAACGCATGATAACATCGGAAAACCGACTCGCCTCCAATGGAATCCGCTGTGACTAAGCACCCATACAAATCTAATATGGAAAAAGCTTGAATTTGTTACTAATGAGGTCACGCACTCCTTGACTAGCTTTGAGCGCACAGTCAGCCAGCTCAAAGGCAGTATACACGCTCGACTATCGGTGACTGCACACTTCTTTGAAGGAAGCAGAAGACTCCGCGACCTACTTTACCTCTTAACTTCGATCCAACCGAAAAGAAACGCCCTGCACTCCTACTCCAACAGTTGCGCTCCGTCGACAAATTCCTCGTGTGAGCTAAGAAGGAAACGTTGGGAGAAAGATCTACGTCGCAGTGATCTAGATTAGAAGGAATACAATCGAAGCTATAGCAGCCGATCATAGACAAACTGGGGATTTTATCATTTGAGAACATTCTTAAGATTTTCCTTAGTTTCGTAGTGAAAATTAATATCTTTTAATCTGATCTGCTGTAGTATTTCCTTGAGGTCTACAACTAAATATAGCAGAGCAAATTGTAAACGAAGCTTGTTTCCTCGAAATTTTTCGGGTTAAGCCTCTTTGTGATCTGATCTGTTCTTACCGAAGTCAAAGGTACATCATCGATGAAACTAATAGATCTAAGAGGTATTGTGATATTCCATATTCAACACTTTGGCCACAATCTAATGTGTAAATTTAACTATATATTATATACATATTCAACAATGTAATAATATATATATATAGTATTGATATAAGCATACATATGTCTTCTGTTAGCTCCACCATATTTGTTATTTTATTATTATTTGTCTAAGCTTCATTTTTATTGTTTTCTCTTCTACTTTTTTGCCACACTACTTATCGGAAAGCTAAGCTTTTTGGCTGTGCCACACATATGTATGTATGTATGTATTTATATATTTTCAAAATGGCGTAACAATACATATGACGCATCCCATGTTTATCCAATGCGTTATCTTACCATATCAGGATGTTACAGGCTACCATACTTACTTGCCAAGCTCTAAATACATATCCGTTGATAAAGCTTTTTTATAGCTTTCCATATAATTTGCCATAAACCTACTGTATAGATTATTTTTCTTAAAATGAATTCAATTTCAGTGCACTTGTGCTTCAACGACAATAAAATAAAATAAATAATAAGAAAATGTCTATGGATATATTTAAGTAATCATGGTGGGTGATTGGCTGACGACGCAGCTAAGCCTTTAGGAGGCCTATTCTTAAACCAGCGGCACTAAAAATCCTTTTACACTACCATGTTCTCTCTGAAACATTTTCAGGTCTTCATTTGATTCCTTTTTGATTTCATTAGTCGGTCCTTATTCCATTCATGCCACGTTTGTCGACTTTTTGAACAAGTCGGAGATTGTTTTTCACCGACAGGCAACTACTATACTATATATCGAACACATGTACATATGTCGATGAAATATCTACATATAGCCAGAGGCATAAATATTCCTCTTTCATCTGAGTCTAAATGTAAGATGGTGCCTGATCTGTCTGGTTCGTCCCCTTCGCAATGATCTGAAATATCTCTGTGTTCTGGAACCCATTTCAGGTTTATCGTGAAACGGATTGATAGTTCCACTAATAGATCTATATCATTATCTTTAATAAGATCCTTAGAGACTTAACTGATCACAAAGCCGCTTGGCCAATTCGTCCATTCCCATACGATACGAAAATGATCAATGATGATATCAAAAAATGCTCAAATTGGGACAATAGGTAGTTCAAACTAATCAACATAAAAAAAACTCGCTGGAGTTTATAAGATTTCTATGTTTTGGTTGCTGCCCGATTTTTTTAGGTTCGAATATTCGGGCCCATGGGGACCAAAATAAATCTACTCAGTCAGTTGAAAACTCCAAATTCGCAGAGATAATGCTCATCAAGTTCAGAACATTCGACATTCTGACGAATCCGCTCTACCAAATTTCTGACGTAAGATCTCAAGCATAACTCAGTGTACTGTAAGGAACCCTACCGTCTTTCCCAAAGAAGAAGAAGATCAAATGTCTTGGCAATCCTAAAGTAATTTTGTGGTACGATTTTTCTTGCATCCAACATCTCTTAGTTCAAGTAGCCTTTAAAAGGAATGAACTGTGTTGGGAAACTGTCCAATTCTTCGTACTGGTTTTACCCTTCAACAGAGCGTGCCAACTCTTTTTTCTAAATACAAAGGGAATAATAGCTCCAAAACTGTCTCAATATGGAGGAAAATAGTATTGAACGAAAGCGATTCAGGTAATTAATTTTTGATTTGGTCATTTAACGTTAAATTCTATAAAAGTTTTCATAACTGGAACTGCGTGATGGCCACCCTCACATATCTTCTTCTTCCTCTTCCTCTGCTTCTCCCGGCGGGTAATGCTTCGAATATTTTCAGAGCTGGAACGTTTTCATCCATTCGGACGACATGACCAGCGTAGCCGCTGTCTTTTAATTCTCTGCACTATGTCAATGTCGTCGTATAACTCATACAGCTCATCGTTTCATCGTATGCGTTATTCGCCGTGGCCAATGCGCAAAGGACCATAAATCTTTCGCAGAACTTTTCTCTCGAAAACTCTCAACGTCGACTCATGAGATGTTGTCATCGTCCATACTTCTGCACCATATAGCATGTCAGGCATAATGAGTAACTTCGAGAATTTGATCTTTGTTCGTCGAGACATAACTTTACTTCTCAATTGCCTACTCAGTCCGAAGTACCATCTGTTGCTAGAGTTATTCTGCGTTGATGGCAGGAGTTATTTCGTTTTGACTTCGTTCATTACCAGATCCATTTGCTTCGCTTCCTTATCCAGTCTGGAGGAAGCAGATCTAACGGCGTGGATGCTGAGGCCAATGATATCAATAAGATCAGCATACGCCAGCAGAAGATTGTACCTGCTCAATTAAGCTCTGCAGCTCGAATAATTTTCTCCAGCAGTAGATTGAAGAAGTCGCATCATAGGGAGTCGAATTTTCTGAAACATCTTTTTTTATCGAACGGCTCGGGGAGGTTCTTCTTGTTTATATCACATATAATAAAACATAAATACTATCAAGCCATTACCACACCAATCAGATCTGCGTAACCGGAACTAATCCGGATTCCTAACCATTTAAGGACCGTCAACTCAGTGATACTCTTCCAAATAAATCCAGATATGTCTTCCGTTTCTACAACAATAACAACAACACATAAATCGACCATTCCAACCGTTAACATATTCCACCTTTTCCATTTGCATTTACGACATTCCAATTACCCCACACACTGTCCATTGCGGCTAAATCTTTTCAACTTCATTCCTGCTATTCATAAAGCATCTCTTTTACTTATCACTATGACATATGTATATTAAATTATTCACTATGATAACACAAAGTGAAATAGACCGACCAACACTATCGGCGTGCGGCATTTGCTTTGCCTCGAAGCTTTATGATTGCAACCGCGCTGTAAATCATGGTGATGAATATGTTTTGATAGAAATTTAAGAGCAAATATTTCTATGATTCCCAGCAATTGCGGCGCTGCATTGGCACAGCAACAACAACAGCGATAAGATCACCGCCGACCCATAAAGCAGCGCTGAGAATGCAAACAGCTTTCGGCAAGCACACCAATTGATAGCCCCCTCCCTTTACACCACGCCACAACGAGCAATTTTCCCCCAAAGCCTGTTGTGACCACAGCCAAGCGGCAGCCAGTTCCAGTCCAGCATTGGCGAGTAAGAGTAATTATCTCAGATATGAGTTGGGTTCTGCTGAGCATATTCGTTGTTTAGATATCAGACAACTAAGACCAGCTCTGACAGTAATCGTAGGCAAGCTTATATGCAGTTCTTCTTATGTTTGTGTTTGTGTTTGTAATGTGTGTGCATCTTCCAGGCTTGCCACTTGGCCGTCTTGCAGGTGTGTCGTAAATGATTAACTACGAAATTGCTTATGTATATACATATGTACATATGTACTTGTGTGTGTGTGCGCGATGATTATTTGCTGGGATGGATTGTGACATGTTGAAGGCATAATTTTGCTAAAATGATTATTTTCGATATGCCAATTTTCGGTTTCATATCATTATGCGTTGCATCAAAGTATTAAATCAGAAAGTCATATGGTAGTATGGTAGTATAGAGCATTAAAATTTTATTGTTATAATAATCAAATTGTTGTTTTTGTGATTTTAACTGACACATGTGTACATACATACATATTTGTAGGCACAGGAAGTCTGCCGTTTCATTGCAAATTGGTCTAGCTGCAGGACTTATTGTGAGTGATTTTTGACAAGGGTCCAATTGGACTTCAAATTATATACATATGTACATATACATATGCATATATATACTAAGCATTCATATATTCAGATATCAGTATGAATTTATGCAAAGCAATGCCCACATTGTATAATTGTATACACAGTCTGCTGGAAGAGTGTGTGAACAAAAAAAATCTCAACAAATTTTACCAAACAAACCATCCCAAATTAAAGCTAAGTTAAAAGTTGGCGATTTTATATTATTCTTCTTTATTGACGTAGACACCGCTTACGCGGTTCTAGCCGAGTTTAAAAGAGCGCGCCAATGGTTATTCCTTTCCTCTATTAGATATTCCAAGTATAGCCAGGTCCTTCTCCACCTGATCTTTCTAACGGAATGGAGCTCTGCCTCTTCCTGCGTCGAATACATTCAGAGCTGAAATATTTTCATCCATTCGGACGAAATGACCTAGCCAGCGTAGCCGCTGTCTCTTAATTCATAGAACTATGTCAATGTCGCCGTATATCTCGTACAGCTCATCGTTCCATCGACTGCGGTAATCGCCGTTGTCAATACGCAAAGGATCATACACCTTCCGCAGAACCTTCCTCTCGAAAACTCGTAACGTATACTCATCAGATGTTATCATCGTCCATGCCTCTGTACCATATAGCAGAACGGGAATTATGAGTCACTTTTAGAGTTTGGTCTTTGTTCGGCGAGAGAGGATTTTGCTTCTCAATTGCCTACTCAGTCCGAAGTAGTACCTATTGGCAGCAGTTATTCTGCGTTAGATTCCGAGGCTGAGGTTTTTGTTGGTGTTAATGCCGGTTCCAAGACAGACAAAACTATCTACGATTTCGAAGTTATGTATGGCAACAGCGACGTGGGAGCCAAGTCGCGAGAGAGACAATTAACTAACGACGGCGAGTTTGTTGAGGCCTGTGATATCAATATAAACGGCGTACGCCAGCAGCTGTACTCCCTTGTAGATGATTGTACCTTCTCCATTCATATATGCAGCTCGAATTATTTTCTCTAGAAGTGGATTGAAGAAGTCGCATCGTAGGAAGTCACCTTGTCTAAAACCTTGTTTGGAATCCAACGACTCGGAAAGGTTATTCCCGATCCTGACGGAGCTTTTTGTTCGCACAGCCATATTAGTTTTGTAGGATAAATGCAACTCTTTTTCATGCTGTGAAAAGAAGTTTTGAAATCGACGAAGAAATGGTGGGTCGATTCTCTTTTCACTGGTCTTTTCCAATATTTGGCGCATGGTGATTATCTGATCAGTTGTTGATTTGCCAGGTCTTAAGCCACACTGGTAAGGTCCAAACAGTTTTTTGACGGTTAGCTTTAATATTTCACACAATACGTTTCGATTGAACCTTATCCGCGATGTTGAGGAGGCTTATCCTACGGTAGTTGACGCAGATTGTGGGGTCTCCGTTTTTATGGATTGTGGCAGAGCACACTTAAATTCCAATCGTTGGGCATGCTTTCGTCCGATCATATTCTACAAAGAAGCTGATGCATGCACCTTACCAGTTCTTTTTGAATAGGTCGGTGGGCAATCCATGGGACCCGGCTGCTTTGTTGTTCTTCAGACGGGTAATTGCTTTTCTAATTTCTACCTCTTTACCTTTGCCTAATCAACAAGTACCAGTTAAAATCCTTTCAACTTATGGAATGGCAAGCTTGCTGAGAGCGATAAAATCACCAAGTAATTCGAAAATATGCTTAAAAGTGACTTAGTACGAATACTTTTATAACAGAGATATATATTGTGTTCATTTCTTCCTTTGTCGTTGTTCACTTTGGTTGTGCAGTTGATTTCGCCAATATGCCGAGATGACGATGACCGAACACATCATAATTGGCCAAAATGCTGCAAGTTGAAAACAATTATTGTTGTCAAATGTCATAATTAAATGCAACACTGTGCTCTTTACTTGCTTGCCACTTGTCTCAAAGACATTTAAAATTTATATTGCAGCGAATTGATTGAAAGCCATAATCTTACTGAAATTTAAACCAAACAATTAGAGAAGAATTTGAGTGAATTTTGTGAAGCTGCATAATATTCGCGGGATTTTCCGTAAATTATATTTATTATTGTCTAGACAAAACTTAAGAGTGTCTTCCTTTTTGAAAAAATAAATATTTTTCGAAATGTTCGTATATTTTTGCTTCCTCTATAGATTTTCAAAAATTTTAAAAGTAGTTTTCGGAGTTCGGACTTAATAACGAGACCTGAAACTACTAAAAATTTTGTAGTAGATCCCTAGCTGGGAAATAATATCTCTGAAATTATTCAAGACAAAATTATTCAAGAAGAAGAGATTTATAAAAATCACTAACAACATAATGGATAGATCCATCGAAACAGTGATGCAGGGTATTTTGGTATTCTAAAAAACCTATCCTAGATTATTGATCCGGCTGCATTCTGCCCATCTTTTGGGAGGTGCCTTCTCATGTTTATCCCCGAATCCAAAGAATAAACGTAGATTTTCTATTAGAAGCACGATTTTCAAAAAACGAAATTT
Organism: Bactrocera zonata; assembly: GCA_037783105.1. NCBI lineage: Eukaryota > Metazoa > Arthropoda > Insecta > Diptera > Tephritidae > Bactrocera > Bactrocera zonata. Next base: position 214,940 of record JBAWJQ010005456.1, on the reverse strand, counting down.
CCCAGTTAGTCTGACTTTTAAAAGCAGTGAAGCACAGGAGCGTCTTGACCCAATTTTGGGTGCTCTCCTCTCTAACTAATCTAATAAATTTTAAGTTTTTAAATTAAGAAATCCCTTATCAAGCACCTGAAAGCTGGGCATTCGCTAGGGAAATATTATAGTGTTCTATTACCTGAAGTTCACTGTTTCGACTATTCCTTGTAGTCTATTCTAGCGTTCTATCATCTTCCGCATATACTCTGCATACAAGGTTTTTGAATGCGAGATCTTAAAAGTACAGTCCTTGTAGTTCATCCTTATCGCCCATATTAACATAAAGTACTTTAATGGTTGCATTGCTAGTGTTCCAGGACCTTTATATATTATAAAGCAGCGGTGTGTACTTGTATATTTATTTCAGATTTTTGAACGTCGACGCGATAATCTTCGAAAAAAATCAGCTTCCAAAAGAGCTGAGGAATTATTTGGTTAGTTCAAATAAACTTTTCTCACGGTCTCTGAAAAGAGCCTTTCGAGAAGACCGCATTTGAAGTTTTGAAAGCCAAGTACACTAAGTTAAAAATTTATTGGCAATACACTCATATCTCCGAAACTATTTGCTTAATCAACATCAAAAAACCCTCCAAATTCAGGGACCGGACATTCCAGGTGTATGGCCTTAAATGGTAATCCTTAATACATTGACAGAGGGGTCTTTCATCCGAGGTTGCTGTTTACTTTTCACTGGTCCTAAAACCAGCATGCAACCCTGGGGAGGTTTGATTTGCCTTTTCGCTCTACCTCCACTTCAAACGGATATTTTTTGGCTACCCAAAGGATACTTGGTCTAAGGCCATTCTTAAGTGAATGGCGCTTAGAGTACTTTCCTCACTTGCGTAAACTTCTACACATGGCTCCATCCTCCGGATACATACATATGTATATAAGCCCCTTAAACAATATTACAGTTTAGGTTATGTTATGATCCTAACACGGATCTCGCTTGGACGACTTAGAAGGCCGTCATGTTTTATAAAACTTATATCTTTCCCATTCCTATCTGAACGGGATTATAGTATTCTTCGAGCACATTGTTATCATACTATACATTCCTTTGAGTTTCAAACCTCTCTACATAGATACACTTATTTCAAAAATAAAACATACGAGCAACTGATTTCTGACACCTTAAAACCGCCGCTGTGTAAATTATGCCTAATAATCGAGCTTATCTCGACGTATAACGAAGAAACTTTTAAATTTCGCTCTTCAGCAATGCCGCTGAGGTTGATAATATGCTACAAAGCTTCAGCTTTTGTCACTCACTTGTTGAGCCAATGCAAGGCAACGGTTTTGACCCACGTACGGTATTAAAAACATTAACTAAACGACAAACGGACACCACAACAAAGTGAGCAACTCACTGACCAGCAATGGGTTGGTGGACGGGCGATTGCGACAAGCGAGAGGCGGTACTGACCAGCTCCGAGTGAGGCAAGCATTAAGTCAACGCGTTGCGTCTCTGACTACAATAGGTCCACCAGTCTACAGATACCACCCGCCTTACATACCGTCACTTTCAGCACATTGTCGATTTCTGTTGCGGCGATTCGTCTTCCATTGTTGTTGTACGCGTTTGTATATACATATGTAGTTTGTTATAGCTGATCGGTCAGCAATTTCCAAGCGACTTCCTTATGTACTCTCGAGCCTTCATCGGCTTCGCCGGTGACTTCTTGTTCTTCGTTGTCGGTGATGTTGTTGTTGGTGCTACTTCGGTTTGCTGTTCGCACTGTTTTTGTGTGATTTATAGGGCTTTTAAGATATTTTATTAAAATGCATATTCGTTGCTCGAATGTCACTTGCCAGCGAATGTTTATGATTTTCATATGGGCATATAACAGAAGGTGTCAGTAGTCGGCCATTGTGTGCGATGCCAAAGCAGAAGATTGAGCACAAGGTACATACATATGTACATGTAGCATATGTGCGAGTGTATTGGTAGCGATTATTTGCCCAACTGGTTTTTATGTTTGTTTTTGGTGTTGTCGTTTGTTGTATGTCATAAATTGTCGCCGCAGCATAATTGCTCCTTGGCGATTTTGGAGCTCCAATACATACATATATATGTACATATGTTTAGGGAGTTCATGTGTACGCATTATGTTGGTCCTTGACCGAATGTTCTGAAAGGTTAGGGCATTTAAAAAGTCGTTATCAAAGCTGTTGGGGTTCTATTAGTGCTTTCACTAATCTTTGCACTAAACATCTTTGCAGGGAAATCGCCCAACACATTTTCCATCTACATACATACGTCCAATCTTATAATTGACAGATGAGAAATGTGAACCTGAAAAGTTCCTGAGTTCGCTTTTAACCGATCTTAAAATCTACAAGTCAGTGATATACTTCAACACTGTTTAAGCTTAGACATAAGTACAGGTTGAACCCCATAAGCACATATAAAATAAAATGAAGGCTAAATCCCAAAACACCCTGTGATATTTCTCTATCTATAGAGTATTAGCCGAAAGAAGTATGTTGGAAAGTCTTCCTTGAATTCGCCGTTACAGATTTTTTATATCGATCATCTTTTAGGTCGGTACACTTGACCCAAACTTGCTTCAGCTTCCTTAACTCGCCTGAAAAATACGTTGTCTGTAGGTCGCAGAGAAGGCATTCGATAAACTCAGAATACGTCAGTATGATTCTGTAGAACTCGTTGAATGGAACTGCAATTAACAAACAGTAGCCTAAATCTAAAAGTAGGCGGACGTGTGAACCAATGCTTTGACATAGGTAGGGTCAGATATATGTGCTTTGTGTTACACAAAAAATCCTAAAAGTGCATCATCTCATAGAACAACGAAGCGTTTTGAGCCTCCCATTAAGCCTCCCAATTAAGAGACAACGGCTAAGGTGGCTAGGTCATGTCGTCCGAATGGATGATAGCACTCCGATCCTGAGAATATTCGACGCAGTAGCTTCCGAGGGAAGCAGAGGAAGAGGAAAACTTCCACTCCCGTTGGAAAGACCAGGTGGAGAACAACCTGACTGCACATAAAATCTCCAATTGCAGCCAAGCCGCTCGAGTATAACCGCGTAAGCTGTGTCCACGCCAATGAGGAAAAATAATATTAATCCCACTTACTTCGCTGGTTCTTCAAAATTGTGTCTACCGAGATACTACTACTGTGTCCAAAAGGTGACATTTGAATTTAAACTGCGCGCGTCAAAGGATTTGGAGAATTATTTTTTTTTTTAGGTTGATAGTACTGTCAGTCACATTTATGTCAAATTTCATGTCAAAATATTCATTAGTGTTTGAGATACGTGTCGTTTTGTGAGCTGCTAAAAGTGAGTTTTTCGTTTTTTGCGATGTCGAAATTTTTCAGCAAAGAATTTGCATTACATTTTGTTTACGGAATTAATTTTCTGCTACGGATATGTTGAGGATGGTGCAGAAAGCCTTTGGTGATGAGGCTATGTCCAAAAAAATTTTTACAAGTGGTATAGTGAGTTCCAAGCCGGCCGTGAACGAGTCGAAGACGAAGAGCGTCCAGGGCGACCATCAACCTCAACCGACAAAGCTCATGTTCAACAAATCAAAGATTTGGTGTTGAAAAACCGTCGATTAACAATTAGAGATCTTGCTGATGAAGTTGGCATATCGAAAGGCTCAACCAATACCATTTTAAAAATTGTTTTGGACCTCGGGCGCGTCAAATCTCGACTGATACCGAAAACATTGAATTTTTTGAAAAAAAGGCGTCGCGTTAAAGTGTGTGAAACGATGCTTTCCGACTACCAGGGTGTCATGAAATGCATTGCATGGCGGTGAGACTTGGATCTATGCTTACAACCCCGAAACAACCGATCAATCGAGCGAATGTCCTGCCAAAAGAGAGCCGAGACCAAAAAAATCGCGCCAAAGTCGCTCAAAAATCAAGGTCATGTTGACTGTTTTCTTCAATTATCGTGGTGTTGTGCATTATGAATTCCTTCCAACCGGTCAAACAGTCAACAAGAAATATTATTTGAACGTTATGCATCATTTGCGTAACGCTATCCGCCTAAAAAGGCCGGAATTGTGGAAAGACAATTCTTGGTTTTTACACCACGATAATGCACCATCCCATACTGCCCTCGTAATTCGTGATCATTTCGCCAAAAACTCAACCCATATCGTTCCGCAACCACCGTAATCACCTGATCTGGCGCCGTGCGACTTCTGGCTGTTCACCAAGCTCAAAAGACCGCTCTGGGGACACCGTTTTTATACGATAAAGTAGATTTAAGCCGCAGCGAAGACGAAACTGAAGGCCATCCCGGAAAGTGACTACAACCAGTGTTTCGAAGATTGAAAAATCCGTTGGCATAAGTGCATTGCATCGGGAGGGGATTACTTTGAAGGGGATGAAATTGATTTGGAAGAATATATAAAGAATTTTCAAAATAAATACAATGTCACCTTATTTTTTGGGCACAGTACAGTTACCGACAGTTCCGCTATAATCAAGCAATCATAGAAGTCTAATAAGGAAAGGACATGAAGCTGTTGTTAATGACCTCATGCACTCTTTGACTAGTTTTGAGAACATAGTCAGCGAGCTGAAAGCCAGTATAATCACTCGGCTATCGGAGTGAATAAAGGAAGTTGCACTTCTGAGCAGTATATCTACCGGGACCTTGTTGGAAGGCACCTCCGCTTGAGACAAGCTACAGTAGTCTGCTAGTCTGAAACTAGAGTTGATGGAGGCTTCCCAACAGAAGACTCCAACTCCTACTCTCACTCTTAACTTGTTTCCATGTGTGAAAGAGTACACTGCATCTCTTCTTCAACAACTTCGCTCTGCCCACAAATCCCTCGCCGGCGTATGAGCAGAAAAGGAACCACCATTTAGTGATCTATTGTCATGGTGTAAAATACATTTTTTTGGTTTTCGCTTTTGTTTTGCAATTTGGTGTCGAATTCATAATTCGAAGTAATAGAACAGCGTTCAGGTTTTGCCGTTCTCCAAGGTAATCGATGTTAGTCACACCTTGTGAAACCCAGAAAACCTTGGCTATCATCGGTATTGAAGACTTTGCCTTCTTCGAAGTATCAAACGCTGCCGTAAACTGGTCTCACACTTACGCTTGCTGTTCGTAGTGATCAAACGTGGCATCCTAAGTGAGACTAAGTACTTAACGGACCGCCTTCGTATTTGTCAAACTGTGTGGAACTCAACGCGAGCTCACTTTCTTATAACAAAGTCGTTTTTATAATAGTAATCATACGAAAGAATTTAGAAAAAAATTGTCGGAGTCATCACAAGATCTAACCTACAGAACATTGAAAAAGTAGATTCGGCGAAATGCAGAGCATGCACGGAGGACTGCGAGATGCTAAAAAATTATGAATGCAAATACCCAGCCTGCCGCCGGAAGAGACCGTCCTAATGCTCAAACTTAAGATACTTTTTGCAGATGGGGTTTTACAAATCCACTGAGTTGCGTAGTAAGGCTTAATTTGGGTACCACCCCCGACCTCAGCAGATCTAATGATGGTCTAAGTCTGGCGACTTTTCTTTTAACAAACCAATCATACGATGCCCACGCAGATGTATCTTGCTCTTACGAAATCGAATGAAAGCATTGAATTGGACCCTCGACCCAACGGTAGAAGCAGAGGAGCAGAAAGACCTCCAATCCTTTGGAAAGACAAGGTGGTGAAGGACCTGGCTACACTTGCAATCTCCTATTGGCGCAAATATATGGATCCTCGACTGTACAGTGATTGTAATACTGGTAACTTTCGAACTGTCTGCAACGTTAATGAATCTTCTGTATGCTTTAGAAACCAAAGCCACTTATCTAACAGTAATCATCCCCATAAAACGCGCTACTGATAAGCCACCCATATATGTATGCATATCCATATATAAATAATTACTTCCATATACTCGTATGCATGCATAAGTCCTATCATAATACCCATCCACCCACGCACAGTTAATATGGCGTCGATTGACAGCTCCACATATCCGCTGCCGCAAAGAGACAAACAAAGCTGCCAACACCACTCAACATAATGCATATTACTTAGGGGGAAGAAGCGTTGGATTCAAATGGAGATTATGTTAGATTGAAGAAAAAAATTGGCAAATAAATGTTACTGCCATAAACGCTTATGCCGCCACTTAAACGCCTGTCAATCGAGAACGTAAAATACACAAATATATACATGTGTATATTTGAGGCTTTGGAGAAAGCAGGATATATAAACAGCTACAACGATACCCTATATAGCATATGTCTACATATGTATATGATTTCACTTATACCATAACCTCACATCAGTGCACTGCAGCCTCTGCACACACTTTGACTCAGCGCACAACTTTCTCAAATAAATGCTAGACACTGAAAGCGAAAATAATGCAAGCAAAGCAAAAGGATAAACAAATACAAAGTTGATACACCCACACTCGTATACGTCATACATATAATATATGTATATAGAGTAGTATCAGCGGCATTTTTGTTGTAGGAAAATTTGTGCGCTTTCAAAATATCTGCCAGCACACTTTTCCTCTCACTTCCACGGCCATTTCTCTCCTTACCGGCAGCATTGTCCTTGCTTCATCGTCGCTCGGCGCGTTGTTTGTTTGCATTTGCCGCCAACGCCAGCCACCACAGGATGTAGCGTGTAAACAATATCAATTTAGATAAACGTAAACTCGATTTTTCGTTCTATTTTATGCGCGTTTTTATGCGGCAATGAAGTTCTGTGCAAATAAATGGCTTTGCGTTTTGAATTTTAAATAGTTTGGCGCGCGACGGCTTGTTTCTGTTTGTCTACATAAGTATTCATAACATAACGTTGCATGGTATAAGAGAGATTTTGAAGAACCTAATACAAGTAGTCAAGCAAATATTAGTAGAGTTGGGGGAGCTTAAACTCTTCGTATGCTGCATACTTTGTGGCGTTGAAGCAATCTCAGCTGATGCGTGAGACTTTCTATATTTGATATTATGTATGTAGTCTCTAGAGACATATGAAACTTGCTTTTACTTTCAGTTTTGGTTGAGATGTCGGCGCTTTTTTCCAACTGAGCAGAAGCAAGAGAGAAAAAAGCTCTTCTAGACCGGATATGTATCTTGCGCAATTACCTAGATTAATATGCTAACGCTATAATTAAGATTTTCTGAGATCCTAGAGCTTTTCTTTACTTCCTTTCAAAGTTGAGTTGAGTTGGACTATCAATTATTTTTACTTCAGATGGTCGTCGTGAAATCTGGAATTAAGCTTTCGAAAAGCTTTTGAGCTTTATTAATTATATTAAGCTATTTAAGTTTAATTCTATCTTTTAGAGTTTATGTTATTTGAATGGTGATATAAAGAAGAGAGAAAAGCAGCAAATAGCTTTTCTAAACTAGAGAAACATGTTAAGCTCTCAATTATTTTTATATTCGCTGTTTGCTGACCTTAAAATTGCTCCCTTCTAAGATAGTAAAGTTTTTCCGTCCCTTCTTTAAAATTTAATATGGTCCTTGTGAAATTTTGGTATGAGCTTTCGAAAAGCTTTTGAGCTTTTTTAGTTAAATTAAATTTTTCGTGTCTAATTGTATATTTTGAAATTTATTTTAATGTCTACATAAAAAAGCTCTTCTAGACCAAAGAAACGTGACGAACTTTCAATTATTTTTTTCGTAAGCGTTATATGCTAAACCTATAATTGGCCCCTTCTGAAATAATAGAGCTTTTTCTTCATTCCTTTCTATTAGAGATCGGCTCATGAAATCTTGAATTAAGCTCTCGCAAAGCTTTTCAGCTTTTTAATTAAGTCTTTTAGGTCTAAAAGAAAAAAGCTCTAATAAACTAGAGAAGCATGCTGGGCTCAAACTTTTTTATAAGCGCTATATGCTGATCCTATAATTGAATTATTCTGAGTTAGTACAACTTTTCCTCGCCGACCCTATAGTTGATTTGTTCTGAGGTAGTAAAGCGTTTCCTTCTTTCTTTTCAAAGTTGAGAAGCACTTCGAGACATCTTCATTGGAGTCTCCAAAACCTTCAGAGCTTTTTTTCTTAAATTAAGCTTTTTTAAGTCTAATTCTATCCTTTAAAGCTTATTTTAATTGCGACATAAAAGAAGCTCTTCTTGAGGAGTTACACATGTAAAGCTTTCAATTATTTTTATGAGAGCCATAAGCCGAACCTATAATTGGTCCTTCTGAAATAGTGAAATTTTTTCATCACCTCGATTAAATTAGAGATGGTCCTCGTAAAATCTTGGTTTGAGCTTTTGAGCTTTTTTTAGTTAAGTTAAGCTTTTTAAGTATAATTTTATATTTTAAAGTCTATTCTGTTGGTGGTCGCTAATAATGAGTAACTATTCAGAGCTAGTGTAAATATAGCATAAAGAATACCTCATATACTTCCTAATTCACTGAAGAAAGTTTCACTCATCTGGATATAAATAAAACTCCGAAGCACTTTTGTCAACACCACCGTTATGGACCATCAAACTATATATACATATATATGGTATCTCTCATTTGTAATTCTTTCATTTCCACGAAAGTGCTGACAAAACCGTACTTTGAATAGGAAAGCTTTTTGAGCCATTGGTACAATTTATCTCTCTAATAACGCCTTTCAACCAAAAATTTGCCACCGCCCTCATAAAATGATAAACTACCGAGTATGTATCGACCTTTTCTACAAAAATCGGGAAAATATAAGGAAGCGGTTTCCAGTACTGTAAGGTTAGAGATTATATTTGATATTTGATAGCGATATGGGAAAGTCAAGTAGTAGTCTGGCACTCGAATATCCTGACACATTCTCATGTGACGAGAACCCTTTAAATGATTCAGTTTTATTTGTTTTGGGGAAAAAAGTAATAATTCAAATGTTCCAAGGCCCAACTGTTTTCACATATATTAAAAGATACTTAAAATTTATATTTTTATCATATACTCGTATATATCACATAATCTCTTACGACTACCTACACCATTTTTATCATAGTTTCATGTCATTTCCCCATATAGGCACCAACCAGTATAATTTGACATTTGAACAATTACTACTGAGATTTTCTTTGTGGTTTTGACTTCTTTTGATATCAAATTTCAACGCGGTGCACACACTCATCCACAGTAATACGCTAAAAGTTTGGCTAAACAGAGAGAAATAGTAAGAGCGGATGTGTATGACATACGAGCGACGGTCGCGCGTTCGATTTCAACGCTTTGGAAACAACAGCAGTCTCGTTTGAGTTTCGAACCCAGGAAGCCTTAAGGGATTGCAATACGTCAAAAACAAACGGTTTTACCATCAAACATAGACTTGATCTTTCCAGCATTACTTTTCTACAGAATGTTTTAGCTCTGCGTTCAAAATAAAGAAAAAGTACGGCCCTAACCTCACAATCTTGTACTCCACCTTTCACTTTAGTTATGACATTGGTACTCGCAAGCACACTTATAGCAGCAAGCACTCACAAACTAGACAAAAAAGTGAAGAATTTTACAGAATTTTCCAGGTGAAAGCTTAGCAAAGCAATTTACCACAAATTTCTACTCATATATGGACGAAAGCATGATACACACCAGTAAACTTGCTGTTGGAATGTCCTTAATAAATTAAATTTACTTTTAGTGCTAGCCACGCGGCAACAGACAAAAGAGCAGGTAACTGATAGCATTTCAACTATATACAGTTAGTAAGTTTGTGTGGAAATAGTTCAAAGAAAACCTTACTTTAATAAAATATATGAAAGCTTCCTAAAAGCTAAAATGCCTCTACTGCGAAGTTAACCGCCATTTTAATGCAAACGCAATGCTATCAACGGGGTTGTTCCGGGAGCACTGGCTCCACCCACGCAATGTTGTGACAAATTATGAAATATGAATATGTTTTATGACAACCCTCATGTAATATTACAACAACTAGCCTTTGAGTATATGATATATGCTTTGTAACTTTGTATATCTAACAGTTGAGTTGGGTGGGTTTCGTGGGTGACAAGCTCCGTCTGCGCATGTTTCATAATTTTTGTGGTTAATATTGACTAATATGGGGTGACTTGCATTATTTTATATATTTATATGTAGTACATACCAATATAGTTAAAGATATTTTTGCTTTGCTTTTAAATGTGCCAGTATTATGTTTTCGGATATTAGACAGTGAACAGCGAAAAATTAGATGGAATTCGACCTTTAGTAAACTTATTTAAGTCAGCTCAGACTTCTTAAAATAATTTTCTCGTCCTTTGAGCTCCGATTGTAGCAAAGAACTTTGCAATAAAGCTTGCCCCAAAAACCCTAGCACCGCATTATGGCTTCTATCGATCTCCAGAGCACTCATCTTTTATAGAGACAGGAATATTTCTTCGTAATTACAGTAAACAAAAACAAGGACTGGGGTTGGATGTATAGTCGCTGTCTTCCCTCAAACACGGAACAAACTTATTAGATCGAAGATGGAAGAGAATATTTCATATACTATATGTATATAATGCTTTACCACACAATTTCTACGCCCCCCTAAAGGTCCAGCCAATGGCAGTCTTTATGTGGATGAAGCCGAAAACTTTTAATCTCCGAATGTCTTCATGTATATACCATAATTTGTTCGGCGTTCTAAGCAATGTAAGTGAGTTCCCTGTTAGGATTGACATAAAGCGCTCCTACATATACAGTGTGCGACAAAGCACGGAATTTACCTTGCCAGTATTTAACTGAATAAAATCATAAAGTAGGTATTAAATGATTTTATTTTTATTTTTATAATTAGTTCATTCATTCTTCTTCTTGAACTAGTAAAAATTAAACAAATTAACTTATTAAAAAAATATATAAAATTCCACATACTAAAATTTCCAAAAATCTGGTGCGACAAACTAAAGCACGAAATAGTTTTATGATTGAAAAATTTATGTCTTTCAATATTTGGTTGCGTATCCCTAATTTTTTAATACAGCTACACATTGACGAGGCATGGACCCAATTAATTTATTTAACTTGTCCTAGGAAAAGCTTTTCCATGCTTCCTTAAATTGTATGAATAAAGCGGCCCTATTTTTACAATTCTCAGGATTGAGATCTGGTGATTGGGCGGGTCCCTTCAAAACTTCAATACTGTTTACATCAAACCACTATTTTACACAAATAGCAGCGTGTTTCTGGTCGTTGTCATGTTGATAACTCCTATTTAAAGGCATTTCTTCTGTAGCATGCCACAGCAAAATATTCCAAAAAATATTTTTATACTTAAATTTGTCCATTATACTATTTATGTGATGAATTGGTCCTATTCCATGCGCCGAAACATAACCGCACACTAGCACATTACCTCCACGGTGTATCACTGTGCCTGTTATTTAACGTGAATTTAGGCGTTGTGCTTTCGTTTTGCCTATCAGCTTCAACCCATCTGAATCTTTTATATTAAACTTCGATTTGCCAGAAAAAAGTACAGTTCGCCATTTTGTAATCGTCCAATTGATGTGCATCTTCGCAAATTTCAGTAGCGCCAGTCTGTTCTTTAAAGAAATATATGGCTTTTTTGCACTAACTTACTACAGGTAGCATGAAAATCCCCCATGGACAGCTCAACGTTGTATGGGTCTCTGTAATATATTTAACCGTAATTGTCTTACAGTTGATGTTGCAGATATAAACGGGTAATTTTTTATTGCCCGAATGACTGCCTTCTCTTCTAGTTCGGTTGTTTTCCTCGGCCTTTCCCCACTATGCATTATAACTAAAGAGCCTGATTTGCGAAATCGGCTTAATGTTCGGGAAACAAAATGTGATTTACTCCAACCTTTTTTGCAATAGTCATAACCGATTCTCTTTTCTTAAAATCCTTTACAATTTTTTCTCTAAAATGAGCAGAATACTTATTTTGAGCCATTAATATACCCTTTACTTTAATTTACAACCAACTGCATTGAATAACGAATTGAAACTGAATATGCACTAATATTTTTCTATTTAGCTCATAACTACACATATTCAACATTTTCTGATCATGAAAAACCGTTAAACAAAAAATTAATGTGCACTTAATGTGAATTCTTAGTTATGTGCTTTAGTTTTGTCGCACCAGATTTTTGGAGTTCTTCATATGTGGTATTATATATTTTTTTAAATAAGTTAATTTGTTTAATTTTTAGTAATTCAAGAAGAAGAATGAATGAACCAGTTATAAAAATTAAAATAAAATCATTTAATACCTACTTTATGATTTTATTCAGTTAAATACCGACAAGGTAGATTCCGTGCTTTAGTTTTGTCGCACACTGTATATTATGTATATATTTTTTGATAAAATGCTGCGGGGTTAAAGTTCATTGGCCCAGAAAAAGTTTAAGGCAGTAAGAATAGCTTGCCTACTAGAGACTAAATTGGAAAAGGCCCGAGGTGTATACAAGTATGTCATTACTATAAACTTTATTTTTGTAGAACTTTTAGGTAGTGTATTCCCAACTGAGATGGCATTATGAAAAAATTGAAAATGCCAATCAAGAAGCAATTAAATCATCTGAATGCCCAAGATCATTACAGAAAAAAGTCTAACCGTGTAATATCACACCATCTTGGTGACCAATCAACCAGCGCAAAACATGGAATTATCTGCTCACCTGACTGTGTAGGAAGTGGCGCCGTCTTGCTGAAACCAAATATCAAATAGTCGATTATCATTGCACGATAACAGTCGTTATTGTAAACGTCAATACCCCCATAATTTTTGTAGAAATGTGAATCGATGATTCCACCGGTCCATAAACCATACCAAACCGTTGTTTTTTTTTTTTTTTTTTTTTTTTTTTGAGGATGAAATGACAGCTCTTGAATCTGCTCTTCGTCTCAAATGCGGCAATTTAGCTTGTTTGCATACCTAATGAGCCAGAAATGGACCTCATCGCTAAACAAAATTTGACTCGAAAACGTCTTCTTGAAACTTTTCAAGAGTCCATAAAGCAAAGCAACGTCGCTTGGGAAGGTTGTGAGGCTTCAGTTGTTGCTTTCAATTTAAGATATCGACGTAAAATGCGTCAAGTCGTTTCATACGTCAGTCCGACTTGCTGTGAACGGTGCTGAATCAACTATCACTATATATTTTCTTCACTGCGTGCTGGCCGTGGTCTATTCGGTCGAATACTATATTATCCAATAATACTGGGTCTCTAGATACCTTATATATACTATGGTGATATATCTGCTGTTCCAAACAATGTGTAGCTTCTTCAGTAGCAAAATGATGGGTACACAATTAAAACTGAGGAAGTAGTTCGCGTGTATATCGACAGACGAACACGGTTAAATCTACTCAGCATGTTATGCTTACCTTTTGTGCAAGCAGAATAGAGTCTCCCATGTTTTTTCTGGGTTTTATAAACTTTAACAGGATATAAAAAGTTTAACCCAAGAAAATGAGAGTTTCAAAATTTAATAAAGCTTGTTACACTGACCTGCTTAAACAATTTGATATAGCATTTAAGTAACTCATATTGATCTGGGTAACCAAAAGTAGTTTCAAATACTTCCTTGAAGTTCCTTTACACATGTGTGGGGGACTGTTTCAGCCGCCGATCAACTGATTAAGACTAAAATGAATGATTGGTGGCGAGTTTTCTCTTGACAAGAGTTCATAGGGAGATTTTTCTGATGTTTTTTTGGACTGAGTTAGAAGTTTTTATAAGTGTTGGACCTAATACATTCACTGTCATTAGACGTCTTAGGAGATATGCTTAAATTTACCTTAATTTAACAAAATTCTTATTAACTTGAATGAAATACCAAAAACTTCCCTTCTTAAATTATAAGCAAAAGACAAGCATTCACAAGCACCAGTTCACCAAATGAAACAAACTCAATCCAATTAAAGCCAAAACAAGCCAGCCAAAACCCAACAAGCAAATATTATTTTTAATTTACCACCGAAAGTTGTGGTCGATATTATTTCTTTCCGAGCACTGCAAAAATCTCTATGGCCAAATTAATTTAGTGATATCTAAGAAAAATCTCGTTAAGAGCAAACATTAAATATTTACGCAGAGATAAGAATATGCCACGTACGCGCCGAGTGTCATGTGTGCCTGTGTTGGTGCGAGCAAAGCCTAATCAAATGCGCACACGCACACACACGCAGATGTAGTTGGCAGTTCAATACTGTTCAAGAGTGTGTAAATAATTTAATACATCAAATAAATTGGAAATGAAATGAAAGTTTATGTTGTCGCCAATAAGTAGGAAACTTATTGAAGTACATTACACATATGTATATGTATGTGTATGTGTGACAGTCGAAACATAAAGTAAACAGCATCTCGATACGTGATGATAAGAGCCAACCGAATAATGAACAAATACGAGTACTTTGCCAAAAATTTGCCATCGATGATAGAAATTTTGCGCATTTCGTTGTCTTTTCGGCTTGCCAACAACAATAAGGAGGAGGTAAATGTGTAAGTTTGTATGTGTACATACATTAGTACTGCTATAACTATTGTCCATTGTGCCGTTACCAACCAAAGCACTCATAGAAATACACCTGTATTTGCGCCACTGCTACTTATTAGTTATAGGGTGTTCTTTTGGAGGTTTTTGTATTTCTTAGACGAAAATCGGTCGAATCGATAGTCTATTGACTCTACACTAGTGCCATCCGTCAGCCTCGAAATCCAACGCTGAATGAACGATAACAATATTTGATGAGTCGGCCTTGAGAGTGTTCGAGTGAAAAGTTTTGCGGAAAACTTATAGTCCTTTGCGAATTGACAATGGCGAGTACCGCAGTCGATGGACCAATGAGCTCTCCGAGATATACGGCGACATTGACATAGGTCTGCGCGGGCTAGGTCATGTTGTCCGGATGATAGAGAACACTCCCGCTTTGAAGGTTTTCGATTGAGCGCCCGCCGGTGGAAGCAGAGGTAGAGGAAGACCTTTACTCCACTGGAGAGATCAGCTGGAGAAGGACATGACTGCACTTGGTACTGCGCCAAATAGTGAGAAGAAGAAACGACTGACGCGCTCTCGTTAACTCAACTATAAAAGAGTAAGCAGTGTCTACGCCAGTAAAGAAGAAAAAGCGTTATCCGTCCCAAACTAACATAAGGTGCTGTGATGTGGTGGATGACAATATCGAAAAAGTTCCGTGTTAAATACCTGAAAAAGAAGCAACGAGCCTGCGTGCTGGAGAGTACGAGGAGAATAAAAACTACGTCAACAAGGCTCTGCTAAATATCCTCGACGTTTGGCAAATACTTATAAGTGAGATATGAGGCAATACTGACGGTCAGCCAGCCAGCTCATGTTTTATACCATTGGAGTCGGACTCGGCGTCACCACAGGCATGTTATCACTGTTGAACTTGGCAATGCGCCCGAGAAGAGGAGACCCATGTGGAACTAAACACATCATTTTTATTCCCCAGTAGAGGAGAATGGATTGTAGTAATCCATACAAACAAGGTAGCTTCAAATTAAATGCCTACATTTCGGTCTTTAAGGCCGAAATTCTGAGTATAACATAAGCTGCCAAATTAGCTTCTGCGGCAATGAAGGCTATCCGCAGCGCTAATACTAAGTTTCACTGCATAAAATTATGGAAGCAGGCAATAACTAGACCCTTAGTAGTCATCTGGGTTTCCAGTCTTATAGGAATAGAAAAGTATGCAAAAACAAACGAGCTGGCCCGCTCAAGGGCCACTGAAAACATAATTCCCCTAAGCTGCCCTAGACCATTTACTTTGAAGTAGTGTTGATTGTGTACAGGCCAAATACCGTCTACTACAAGCCAAACGGTAATTTTAGTAATATTACGGGGGTCCTCACAAGGCACCCTTAAGATACCACTTTCAGAAAATTGGAAAAGTGGACTCGGCGGAATACCGATCATGCGCGGAGGATGATGTGGCACTGGAACATTATCTACGCGAGTACCCAATCTTCAGCCGGTTGAAGCAGAATATCTTCAACGGCTCCGAAAGCTCCAACTTAAAGAACATTTGGGTAACTGGAGAGAAAAAAAATCATGTTTTTCACAAAATCCACTGAGTTGCTGGCTAAGGCTGAACTTGGTTACCACCCGGAAGCATCATGAGCCTAATGATGGTCTAAGTGCGAACGCCTGCGGTCCGATTTAACGCCCATCCCTTTTAAACCAACCATCTATGACAGAACATATTCAAAACTTAACATACAAAGCGTGTACCCTTGAATTTTAAAACAATTTACACATCAGTTTTCAATACCTAAAACCATTTCAGTTCCCCTTGTCAGCACCAATCAACATATCAATACGATAAATGGTTCGCCCAAAACAAATATTGCCGTTTCATTAAATTTTCTAAGCGCTTATTTGCGGCAAAAGTCCGACGTCTCTAACAAAACTCCCTTTATATAAAAATAAACATGGCTGCATGCATATCCGCAGAAATATGTACAAGTATATACTCAAAGAGACATGTTTGCCTTTAATGCTTCATCATCTGCGCAAATTTTTGTGCGCTTAATTGGAAAATTGTTATTTCCTTTCATTAGTTTTATCAACTCGCTTTGGCATTTATAAATGTTGTGTTGGTAATGTTTTGCTGTTGGAAATATTTTACTTAATTTATGTCTCCATAACTTTGTATCTATATACAAACATATGTATGTGCGAGAGTTTCCAAGAAAAGCTTTAATCAACATGTCTCGGTAAAAGTGGTTTGTATTAACTGAGAATGAATAGTCAAAGTATGGTTATGCTATGTTAAGAAATATTGATGATATACTCCATATATTTATAGTATGTCAAGTAAGAGCGTGGTCGCGTTAATTTATAAAAAAAAAATTATTTTATGGAACTTCCATATTTATATTTACATTGTACACATTACAAAAATTGGTGCAATTTGGTCAATAATGTGCCCAGTCATCACCGGCGTCGAATTGCCTGGCATCTCCGAGGCATGCTTTCTACTAATTTGACGGCGTATTCTAGTGGCAAGGATCTCCAGATCCGACGAATTTCGTAAGATAACTGCTTCAAAGTGTATGTGCGTCTTCCACGAAGCTTCTTTTTAATATATGCCCACACATTTTCAATAGAGTTTGCATTGGGCGACTGCGACGGCCAATCCAATGTAACGATGGCAGATTGAGTTTTCCACTGAGTACAGAGCTTGCGGCGGTGTTCAGGATCATTGTCCTCTTGCAGAATCCAATCTTCATTTTTTCTGATAAAGCCTTTTTGTAGATTTTTATAATTTTCTCGGCAATTAGGTTGTCACTAAAGAGGTACAAAGTGCCGAATCCCTGCTTTGAGAAGCAGCCCCAAAGATGCACCTTTATTCCATGTTTTACGGTCCGCTGAACAAGCCTATTGATGGCTGTTGACCAGGCTCGCCTGAGGACAGAACGTGCCCATACAGAACATTCATCAGTAAAAATAGCATTTTCAAAATCTCTATCAATATGCTCATGCGCCCAAGCGAGTTGTTTTGTCACAAGTTTTTCAGTCAACAGAAGCTTCTTCATACTCGTATATCGCTGTATTCACTTCAGTACAAATGCCTTCGACTTTCTCATATATTTAGTAGCTGCTGATTGCGACATTTTGGGACCTTTCGGGTGGATGCAAAGGAACACAGCTTCGTAGCGCGACGCGTACTTAGCACTCACGGTGTTTAACGTGAGTCTCTTTCAAAAGATCAACGACAACTGAACCTTTGTTGACAATGCATCAAGGACAAAGCTTCCCTCTATCGGCTCGCGAAGGAATTAGAGCGAAATCTTTCATTAACTGTGGGCAACGCTCTTATTTCACAGACTGTATATATACTACTATGAGCAAAAAATAGTAAGACTTTGTTCATAATTCTTAAGTCGAATACGGTGGTTGCGGCACGATTTGGTTGAAAATTTGGCGGCAAACTCATGAAGAATCAATACAGTCTGCGATGGTTCGTTATCGTGGTGCAAAAACCAGAAGTCGTGGGCCCCTAATTCCAACCTCTTTTTCGAATAGCTTCGAGTAAACGATGCATAACACTCAAATACTATTCCTGGTTGACAGTTTGACCAGTCAGAAGGAATTCGGAGTGCACCAAAGCTCGATAATTGAAAAAAACTACCAACATAAAGTTTATTTTTGATTTATTCGGCTTTGACTCACCTTTGCCAGGATATACGGCCGATTGGGCAGTCTCTTTCCAAGTCGTAAGCATAGATCCAAGACTCATCGCTAGTAATAATACATTTAATGATATCCTGGTAGCCGGAAAGCATTGTTTCACAGAAAATTTAGTGATTTTGGAACCAGTCGTGCTTTAACTTTTCTTAGTCTCGAAATTGTTTTCAAACGATTTTCACTGATCCTTCCGATATTGCAACAATGCCAGTAAGATCTCTGACTGTTAATCGTTGATTCTCAAGCACCTATAAATAATAAAAACAATGAATACCAGACAGACTTATCAAGCGATAACTTCAGGGTGAGACTTACGCTTACCGAAGATATTTCTGACTCACCTAAGAATTGTATGAAAATTCATATTTTCATTTCCCTTCTTTATGGAATCGCCTTTTAAACAATTTACATATAGTATGTATGTAAATGGTACATATGGATTATATCCTAATTTATAGTATATACATTCCTAAATTAGTTTTGTTGTTATTACCTTCAATTCATTATATTCAAATAGAATTGGCTAAAATGTTAACGCTCAAGTAGATAATGACCAAAACAGTTTTATTTTTGATTGATTGTTTGATGAAGTGTGTTGTCATTGATTGGAGCAAACTTTGTGGTTAGGACGTTGACGCTATCATACACATTTAAAGAAATGTGAGTCATATTTACTTACTCGTATACATAGGTATGTATGTATCTATTGAATAAAATATACTCTTGCAACTTGTTGCTGTGTAATAGTTTTGTTCATCTAACGATTGTTTGTATTCCCTAAAACTAATCGGGATCGACATAAAATTATATATGTATATACATATGTAAATGAACAGGATTACGAGATAAGTTACAAATTGAATGACTTTCTGTCTGTTCATCCGTCTGTCTGTGCAATCTATATTTCCAGTTTGAAATTGAGATATATTCATGAAACTTTGAACACGTGTTCCCTGGTCGGGTCAAATAGAGAAGACGAGTTTGTAGAGATAATTTCCCCATTACCACAACCACAAAACACTATTAATTGAAAACCTATAAATTACGATAACTACGTTACAAAAATGGTATTTGGCACAAGGAATCGCAGTAACGAGGATCACCTAAGGTTTGACGTTAAATTTTACATATGGGATGGTAGAAGAGGGCCTTATAGGAGCCAGTATCCCAACTGAACTGTGGGTGTAGGATCGACCACTTTAAGGAGAAGCTATACATCTCAGGTCCTTCTGAACCAAATTTAACCAAATATATTACATAGGATTTACAATGGCATTACAGGTCTAAAAATTATAAAAATCGCACTATAACTACTCAAGCCCCCAGATAACGGAAATGTAAACCCCAGAGCCTAGGGCTGTCGTTTTACCAAAAAGATCCGTCAAAGTGTGAGATATATAATAAAAATTAGTAGAAAATCCTTTCCTAAAGATAGTATCGGGTGAGAGCTAACTAATAACATGATTTTCAAACATTCAATTGACTTTATTTTTTATATATTGCTGTTGTTGTATCACAATGAAGCACAGAGAACCTCTTTTTCTGTTGATAATATGTAGTATTGCCAAAAATAGTTAAAATCGGGTCAGTACTACACCCATATATGGGATATATATACCTCACAAAAGATTTTCAAACTTCCGAAGATATCGCGGTAAATTTAACTGAACGTACAATTGTCCAGAAAGTAACAGGACTGAGTCGATTTAAACAAATTTATTGAATCAATCATTCTTTAACCACTTTGAAAATAGCGCGAAGACGTCATGGAAGGCATTCTCCGGAATAGCCTTAAGCCGTGTTTTTGATTGGTAAAAATTATTCAAAGAGAGTCGAGAACGCGGGGACTATCAACCACGTGCATCAACAGTCTAATATCGTGACAAATGTGAGCCGAAGCCGTCAAACCTAGTCATAAATCAATGTTTTGTTGACAGTTTTCTTCGATTGTCGACCGGCCGGCCCAATTGTCAACAAGAAATACTATTTGAGTGTTAGCGCGAAGTTATTCGTAGAAAGAGGTCGGAATTATAAGCCGATAACTCTTGATTTTTGCGCCATAGAATTGCAGCGTCGCATACTGCACTGATTCTTCGTGAGTTTTTTGCGAAATTTTCAACCAATATCGTGCCACAACCACAGTATTCGCGTGATTTTGCTCCCTGTGACTTGTGGCTATTCAGCAAACTCAAATGACCGCTCCGGGGAAACCGTGTTGAATCAATTGAAGAAATTAAACGAAAAACGCTACGCGTATTGAAAGTTATTCCAGAAATTGACTAGTTGTTAAAACTATTTCGAGGATTGGAAAAAACTTTGATATAGGTGTATTGGGGCTAAGGGAGATTACTTTGAGGGGGACGACATAGATTTGGAAGTATAAATTAGGAATATTAAAATTATGAACAAAGTCTTACCACTTTTTTTCTCATAGCAGCATGTACTTTTTTATTTGACAAAATATCTTCACGAAATTCGGCATTAATTATTGTCCGAGGTAGCACCACAATCAACGATAATATTGTTCAAACCGGACCACTATAGCATATAGCTACCATGCAAACTGAAGGATCAGTTATCAAAATAATGTTATTTTTACCCTTTAATGCTATAAATTTGTCCCTGTGAAGAGTATTTGAGCTGCGATGCAACTGAAGGGATTACATGGGTTTACGGGTTTCCGAAAATCGTGTATCTTCATTGTCCTATTAAATTCTATAACATCTTTAGAAAATTTTTCTTAATTTTTAAAATGATAAGAGTAATAGTTTCGGAAATACAGCCTTGAGAACTTGTGCCCTCGAGGCTAGCTACGCTAAGTCCACCGTCTTTAAACGCGTTTTTCGCGAAACTGTGTCTTTGAAGTCGGTTGGCAAGATTTTTCGAGAACTACTTAACCGATCTTACACAGTTTTTTGAGATGAAATTCTTAAAGACTTGGACGATGTGTTATTTTCGATAGATTAGATTAGAATATTGAGGTTTTGCACCGCGACCTAGGGTCTATTGTGCCCTCTCCTATATCACATGACCTCCCAGAGCCCCAGCAGCCTGAACAGTTCCAGTAGTTTACCGGGTGCTAGTGAGGTGATGTGATCCCTGCTGATATAGATGGAATCCAGAGCCTTAAGCCTTTTTCCACAGATTGCTGTGCAATCTAGGATTAGGTGTGCTGGTGTCTCCTGTTCCAGGTCGCAGAACCGGCAGTTAGCACAGGAGCCCATGCCCAAGTTGGACAGATGCTTCCTGAGCTTACAGTGCCCTGTGTAGACTGCGACGAGGAGACGGAATCTCTCACGGGGGAGGTTAATTAATTCTTTAAACCTGGAGAGGTTATACCCGCCTAGGAGCAGCTTGGCGTGGCGCATGCTTGCTGCCTGCCGCCAGTACCGCTCTCTCTCCTCTCTCTCCTGAGTGCGGAGCAGCTCCTTAAGAGTGTGGGGTCCTACTGCCATGTACGGCTCTGGTCCCAACATCCTGGACGCTGCCGCCGTGCGGGCCAGTTCGTCGGCCTTCTCATTCCCTTCTACTACCTTGTGCCCTGGTACCCAAATTAGGTGCACCCGGTTGCACAAGGACAGGCGGTTAAGCCTTCCTATGCACTCTTCGACTAAAAGCGATCTGATCTCGTATGATAAGATCGCCTTTAGTGCCGCTTGACTATCGCTGAGAATAACTATGAGCTGGTTGCGATAGTTGCGGCTGAGGTTGATTTCAGCGCATTGACTGATGGCAAGAACTTCAGCCTGGAAGATGCTTGGGAAGCAGCCCATAGGTATGGACAGCTTATTACGCGGGCCCGCAATACCTGCCCCAATACCTTCCGGTGTTTTCGAGCCATCAGTGTACCACTGAATGGTACTGTCTGCCAACAGCCTTTCCAGCGTGGAATCATTCCATTCCTTCTTGCTGCCTAGAGTTACTTTGAAATTTTTCTTGAGATTTATTTTCTTCATTGTGCCGTCCCTTGGGAGTAGGGCTAGCAGTGTGCTTTCCGCTAGAACGTCCATCTGTCTAGAGGACATTATTTTCCCTCTTCCACAGCCTTCTGCTGACATTAGTAGCATTGTGTGCTTTGCTGCTAGCTTGATCACCTGATGTAGCGGTATAAGCTCTAGCGGTGTAAGCTCTAGTATGCCACCGTGGGGCATGTGCGCATTGCCCCCGAAGCACAGACACATGCAAGTCTTTGCAGCTTTGACAGTTTCTGAATCACAGAGGGCTGCGCTGCTTTTTCGATAACAACTATTTGAAAAAAAAAACCGAGAAATTTTCACTGAAATTTTAATTTTTTTGTAAATATGTCTGCCAAAAATCCAATTTTCAGTTTTATTTTTCCTTCGTCCAAGTTCTAAATTAAGGTTTTAACTAAAACACCTATTTTTTCACTTTGAAAGCGCATCTTTCTTCCGAGGGATCACCAAAATGGCGTTGGAATGGCCAAATTTAAAATATTTTTTTTTTTCAAAAGTTTCAGAATTTCTTTGTTAATAAACATAAAATAAAATATTTCCTTTTATATATGAGAAAAATTTGTTGAAAAATACTGTTTTTTACCCGAGGAACCCTATTTAACCCCTGAAGTTAACGCTTCTTCTAGCTTTTGAATTTTCATTAATAAGAATTAACATCTGCATAAATAGCCGAACATTTTCGGAAACGTGTCAAGTATTGAAATGTATTACTTTCACACTTCAAAAATATACGTACATGCATTCATATATAATAATAATCGCATTAAAACCAATCAAATATTCAGGAAGCGTAAATAAACTGGCTAAAGAACATTTCATATGGATTTTATTTGCTAATTCATCAAATTATTTTGTTAGAACTACGGAAAGCTGGTCACAAAACATAAAAGTAAATACACACAAACATGACATACATGTATGTATATGTAATACAATATGTACGCTTATGTACATATGTGTATGCATTACTAAAATCAATATAATCCCGTTACATTGACACCCTGTACATAATTTAACCGTTTAATCTGATAATGAAAGCAATCTGCGTGAAAATGCAACAAGCATTGCTTTGATTCATTGTTATATGAGTAATGGCGGTGTGAACAACAACAACAACAACAACCACAGCAACAACAAAACCAATAAACTTTACCAAAAATGTTAGTAAATTAAAAAGAATAGAGTGGACACACAACAATAGAGTCACACCAGCCAGAATGCTTTCAGCGCCACAAAGAAAGAAAAGTTTCATGAGATGAGGGGTGGGACTCATAGAAAAAAGCAGCAAATCTGGTGGTAAACAGAAAAAAATCTATCAAAAACGCGCTTAATATACCAATTCCTACACACACACACTCGCGAACCCGAAAAATTGCTTTGTTTGGCAGATAACTACAGTAGAAGGGCGGCCAGGTCCTGCCAGTCATTGAGCCAGAGAACGCAACAACAAACCAACCTGCTGTGCGCGGCAATTTAGTGGGTGTCATTATCCGGTTATTCTTTTGCGCCTCGGCCGCTTTGCTTGCGGCTTTGTTTGCGCCACATATGGCAGCATTTGACGGCGACTAACGGTATCTGGTGCTGGGGTGTTGCAAGTATCGCTTACCAGCGCAATATGTCAATTTTCAAAAATGCGCCACCGCAGCGGGCCAACTCTGGTCGCAAGACTGTCGGCTGTTGTTGCCTGGTGGTGGCTTTATTAATAATAATCCGCAGCGCTGCTGGGTAGTGGCTTGGCTGTTGCCCTGGCGACCTCTTCGTCTATCGAATTAATGTGACAAATTGTCGTTTGAAAAGGTCAGCGTGTGGCACAAGTGCGAAAGCTAATAAAGTGCTTATTCGCCGGCCTCCTTGGTATGGTGGCTGCATCTCGGCGCTTATCCATTAAACTAAACGCATCAATCACCGTTATTGTGAGCTTAGCGTTATTTTTATGAAGATGTTTTAAAATGTGGTTCATTAAGTGCTGACAGCTTATTTGTTAATGGCAAATATTTTATGAAAAAAGTGGTTGAAAATTTTCGCTAATTAAATTAATATGTGAGTAGTACACGGACATAGGGCCCACGAAATTTTTAAGAAGCAGAATAAAACGTAGGAGACCCTGTAAGGCATATACCATAGATAAATGATAGGCGTCACGAGTTGAGTTGATTTAGCCATCTGTCCGTCCGATGAAATTTTAAATCAATAACTCGAAAACTGAAAGGTTAGTTCGTGTATAGACATAGTCTCGCAATTTTTGAGATATCGATATGTCGACGTCAGCAGTTATACACTCTTGTAGAAGATTGATCTTTCTCTATTCAGATCTGCAGCTCGAATTATTTTCTCCAGCAGTAGATTACTTGTGAAGAAGTCACAAGATAGGGATTCGCCTTGTATCGAACGGCTCGGAGACGTTCTTTTTTTCTATATTTCTTTATTTATTGGATTTACTTAGTAAAACCTAACAATAAGTGTTCAAATCTTAATCCGATCCTGATGGAGCTTTTGGTATTGCTCATCGTCAGTTTACACAGCCGTTTTAGTTTTTGAAGCCAAGACATAGTGGCTTAGAGGCAGCTCCTTTTCGTACTGTCAAAAGCAGCTTTGAAGTCAACGAAAAGGTGATGTGTGTCGATTTTCTATTCGCAGGTCATTTCCACGATTTGGCGCATGGTGAATATCCGGTCGATTGTTGATTTTCCAAGTCTAAAGCCACACTGAAAAGGTCAAATCAGTGACGTTGGGCTTTAGTCTTTCACACAGTACGCTCGATAGAACCTTAGTGCGATGTTGAGCAGGCTTAGCCCACAGTAGTTGAACGTCTGCTCCATCGTCATCGATTAGGGAATCGGGTTCGCCATCTTCTGATGTTATGCCTTCACCACCATTCAGCTGGCTAGTAAAATGTTCACTCTATAATTTTAGTATGCTCTGGGCATCAGTTACTAGATCACCTCTGGGGGTTCTACAAGAGTTTGCTCCGGTCTTGAAACCTTCTGTTAGTTGTCTCACCTTTTCGTAGAATTTTCGAGCATTACCCCTGTCTGCCAGTTTGTCAAGGTCTTCATACTCACTCATTTCTGCCTTTCTCTTCTTTTGTCTGCAAATGTGTCTCTCTTCCCTCTTCAGCTTTTCGATCGATTATAACTTTGCGCGGTAGGCAGTCTGTTTTCTCTCCGCTGTGACACGACACTCATCATCGTACCAGCTGTTTTCTTGTATTTTCTGAAAACCAATGATTTCGTTTGTAGCTGTACGTTAGGAGCTTAAAATGCCGTCCCACAAATCCCACACACACACCGAATTTGCGCTCATTATATGGTCACCCGTCCATCGCACTTCTTGAACGGCGGTGATGCCAGTCTTTACTTTTACGAGGGCATCAACCGGCTGGGCAGCAGCACCTTCCCAGTTAAGGGACCGGATATTCCAGGTTCATGCCTTCAAATCGTAATCCTTTGTGTATTTACCATGGTCGTCATCAAAAGAGGGATCTCTCGTCCGAGGCTTTTGTTAAGTTTTCATTAGGGGAGGTTTTTACGTTGCGGGTCCCAAACCAAGAGCACAACCCTAAGTAAAGATGGTTTCTTCTCACTTTGGTTCGCCTTCGAACTATCCACAGGATACTTGGTCTAAGACCGGAAGTTGTGAGCTCTTGAGCCATATATAAAAGAATCGTTTCTTGCCACTCCCAAGAGAATAACAATCAGAGAACTTTCCTTACTTGCTTCTGCACATGAATCCATCCTACTTCTATATAATATTTGCGGGTCCAATGTTTTCTAAGTAAATTTATGAGGTTTAGAGCTTTACGAAAACTTGCTTGATGTGAATCATCCATTCACCTCTGTTAATGAAGATAACATTGTAAACGTTAAAGAAACAGTTCTTGAAAATAAACATGTCGGTACTCGAAAGATACCTTAGGATCTCAACTTCTCTTTTGGATTGACCCCGCATATAGTGGTTAATATGTTGAGTATAAAGCGTGTTAATGCTACAATAGTTCCAAAGGACCTATTTTTTATGCAAAATTCATATAGGGTTGAGTTCTTAAAAGATATGCTTCACACCATAGCTGAGGAACCTACATTCATCGAACACATCACTTGATTTTTGATCCACCTTGCCGTGGTTTTTTTAGTTTCGTTTAATTTTCGGAAAGCCATTCGTTACCAGTATGAGAAGAGGGTTTATTAATCTAACGACGAAACTGTCCAACAGTCTAGCGATATGCGCTCCAAAAATTAAAGATAACCGATAAAATCAGTCGATCAAATGTCAAGGTGCTGATTATCGTTTTCTTTGATTGCCGTGGTGTCGTTCGCCATGAATTCGTTCTACAAGTTCATACGATTATTACGAAACCGTTCCCATGACAATCGGGTCTACGTAACCGGAACGGACCCGGATATTTATTCGGCCAAGGACTGTCAACTCGGCATAATTCTGCCGCTACAACAACAATTTCTCGATAATAGTCCAGACTTGACTGCCTTCGACTATTTGCAGTCACTTTTAATCAGAAGGTATAAATCAAATTCAATCCAAATTCTAATAACAATCACCTCAAAGCACAAAACAGCACAGATCCGTCCTGAGTTGGCTTAAAAGTACTTGAACCTTTTACATAAGAGTATATGTATATGGTCAATCACATTCGAATTGAAACTTTCCTGCTTGTTTACCTTTCAGTTCGCTTCATTTTCACTACTTTGTATGAAAGTACTGAACATGTCTTCAATAAAAGTTTATGTTCAACAAACATTTTAGTTGAAAGTGTCTTTAACACTCTTAACACTCGGACTAATACCCGCAATATTTTATAGATTTTACATTTATAAAGTAGACACTTTACATGCAAAATGCCGCTAGCCTGTTTACAACAATTAATTTGACACGCAAAGAAAATTTCTTTAAACGCCAGTGATGCGCATGCGCAAAAGCATTTCAAGCGCACGCAAGCACTTCAAGCTCATTGCACGAAGAAATTCAAGCGATCAAATACGAACTAAGTTAGTGCTGCGAACTAATGTTATTTTTGGTGTAGCAACACCTGACTTTATATTTATATGTGTACTATATACTTCGTTATGGATATGAAAACAAAATTATAACGTTTTTTAATTCAATTTCACCCACTGGACTAGTGGACCAAATGTGCAATTTAGCATTTATCATTGGCATATGACTTCGAGATATTTATCAATGGTTTGTTTGTGAGAGTTGATTCTTTAGCAAATTAAATTCAATTCAAATCGTCAAAAGAAATAGATAAATTCGAAATGTCAACAAATTATCTTGAAATATTCTTCTTCTTTATTGACGTAGACACCGCCTACGCTATTATAGCCGAGTTTACAACGCCAGTCGTTTCTTCTTTTCGCAAGGTGGCGCCAATTGGAGATACCAAACGAAGCCAGGTCATTCTCCACCTGATCTTTCCAAAGGACTGAAGGTCTTCCCCTTCCTCTGGTCTGGCGGGTACTGAGTTGAATACTTTTAGAGCTGAAGCTTTTTGGTCCATTTCGCCGACATGATCTCGCCAAAGTAGCCGTTGTCTTTAAATCCGCTGAATTATGTCAATGGCATTATATATCTCATACAGGCCATCGTTCCATCGAATGGGATATTCGCCGTTGCCAATGCGCAAATCTTCCGCAGAATCTCTCGAAAACTCGTAACGTCGATTCATTAGATATTGTCATCGTCCATGCCTCTTCACCACTTAGCAGGACGGGAACAATGAGTGACTTGAATAGTTTGGTCTTTGTTCATCGAGAAAAGACTTAGCTTCTCAATTGCCCACTCAGTCCGAAGTAGCATCGGTTGGCAAGAGTTATTCTACGTTGGATTTTAATGCTGATGTTGTCGGTGCTGTTAATACTGATTCCAAGATAGACGCAATTATCTACGACTTCAAATTCATCACTTTCAACAGTAACGTGGGAGCCTAGTCGCGAATGCCACGACTGTTTGCTTGATGACAAGAGATATTTTGTCTTGCCCTCATTCACTACCAAATCCATTTGGTTTGCTTCCTTATCCAATCTATAGAAATCAAAACTAGCAGAGCGGTTGTTGACACCAATGATATCAGTATTATCGGCGTTCGCCAGCGGCTGTAGACTCTTATAAAAGATTGTATCTTCTCTATTTAGATCTGCAGCTCGAATTATTTACTCCAGGAGTAGAAGAAGACGCACGATAGGGAGTCGCCTTGTCTGAAACCTCGTTTGTTATCAAATGACTCGGAGAGGTCGTTCCTAATCCTTACAGAGGTTTTGATATCACTGTCAGTTTACACAACCGTATTATGTTTGCGGGAATATCGAATTCAAACATAATGGCATAAAGGTAGCTCCTTTTCGTGCTGTCAAAAGCAGCTTTGAAATCGAAAAAGAGGTGATGTAAGTCGATACTCTTTTCACGGGTCTTTTCCAAGATTTGGCGTATGGTGAATATCTGGTCAGTTGTTGATTTTCCAGGCCTAAAACCACCAATCACTATGCTGACTGTGGGATTTAATCTTTCACACAATACGCTCGATAGAACCTTATATGCGATGTTGAGGAGCCTTATCCCACGTTAGTTAACGCAGAGTGTGAAGTGTCCCTCTTTGTGGATTCGGCTGATCACACTTAAATCCCAATCTTGGGGCATGCTTCCGTCCGACTATATTCTATAAAGAAGCTGATGCATGCTCCTTATCAGTTCTTTGCCGACGGATTTGAAAAAAGTTGGCGCACCCTGTATAGACTGCCATGGCTATTTTTCTCACAAATAAATAAATATTACTTTCGTAAGAGTAGACATCAAACACAATCGAAGATTTGTGGCTAATTAATTAAGTTCAACTAACTTTGATTAATTGGAAAATTGTGCTACAAGTGCAAGCGTGTCAATTTTTATAAAAACATTGTTTATACTGAATACAATGCCGGTCAACTGAATAAATTCAACCCAGTCTAAAAAAATTAAGATGTTAAAGATTTTAAATCAAACCAGCAATTTTATATAAAAAAAAATATTATAAAAAAAATATTAAAAAACATATCTAAGCCTTCATAAATAACAGATCAATTGACCTGTCATAGTAAAATGAAGGCGATCTCCTATTTATCGATACCAGTTTTGTAGTACGATTTGTTCTTTGCTTCAAAATAGGACTTAGTTTGGGCGATCACATTTTCATTCCACGAAAATTTCTTCCCAGCAAGCTTTCTTTTGAGAACTGAGAATAGGAAATAGTCGCTGGGACCAGATCTGTAGAATACGATACCATTCAAAATATTTACCAAAATTTGTCGCAGGAAAGAGGAAAGTTTTCTTAAATTTGGTTTTAAAAACTCATAAATGAGTCCAGAAAATCGTTCCATTAATATTTTAAAAATCCAGGAAATATATCTTTAATCTCGTAGGTCCTAATTTTTGTCATCTGATTCATCCTAATTGAACTTTTTTACAGCCGAAAATATACTTTCTGACATTCTTTGGCAAAAGATATGTCATTTATGGCTAAAATTTGATCAGGTCCACCGAGGTTAAACTTTTTTACATCGGCAATTATAATTTTTGGCAAAAGAGGTCCAGTTTCTGGCTCAAGTTTTTGTCTTGTTTTCAGTAAATCGTTATTCCTGATCTGTCTGAGGTCCAGTTCTTCGCAGCTATTTTTGTTTTTTTTTTTTTTGCTTTCAGAAAACACTATTCTTTTCCATGTCTTGTCTCAGGTGGCGTTACTTTTGACAATTGGCCACGTTTTCCGGGTTGAATTTTTTAAATGCTTTTTGTCATTATTTGAACCACGTCATATGTTTCTGGCAAAAGTTTGTCGTTGAAACTTTAGAAAAAAATGATTTCTACCATTTTTTATTCCCGGAGCTGTTCATTCCATGTCCGAGATCACATGAGTTCTGACAAAAATTGATCGAATTCTTCTACAAGTAGATTGAACTTTTTAGTTCGGAAAAAATACTTTCTGTCGTATTTTTGTCCTCAGTCTGCAGTAATTTTTGGTAAAAGTAGGTCGCGTTCCATTAAACCTTCAGAAACCCTACTTTATACCAGTCTCTGTTGTAGACCAAGTTTTTCCCGGTAATTATTGTTCGCGGCCTTCTAGATTGAACTTATTTTATATTTTTGTCATTCGTCGAAACATAGTCTGTTCGGGTTCCTCTGTGCTGGACTTTTTTTACTTCAGAAAAATCTACTTATGACAGTCTTTGACACAGCTTATGTGTTTTCTGGTAGTAAGTTTCTTAGTACCAGTATGTTAATTGAAATTGCTGAATATCGGTATTATCGGAAAAATTCTTTAAAGCTAACCAGCTGCGCGGCAGTGTATTTAATTTATGAGTCTCGACGCGCCAGAGAAAAAGTGCAAGCAACTGAGGTATGAAGACCGCACAAATCACCGAAGAAAGCAAAGAAATGATTAACCGGCGATCTTTTAATTTCTATTTATTTGCGTAGATTATTTTACAAACTTTTTCGCGATTATCTTTTATTGAATCGCATTGAAGAAAACAAAATGTGTTTGTTTGCACCGTTGAATAACAGAAACATGTCAGCGAATTTGAAAAAGCACTCGCACCAAAACGTAAAATTAAAACATCCAAGCAGCCAACAGCTACTGAAACTGAAGAACTTCGTGGTGAAATAGCTGTTTACTTAACGCAATTAAAAGCGCCAATGAATAGTGTGATGAGGGCGATCTTAAAACATGTTCACTTGCAATGTTGGCGTAGATTTCGAACGCTATCAAATGGCATGATGGCACGCCAACTCTTTACGAGCGAGTGCTTCGAATGCTGCTGGAAAGCGTCGAGACGTCAAAACGCAATTTATAAAAGCTAGCAGCGTGCAGAAAGTTAACGGCAGTTGCATTTAGAATTTGACGTTGCGCTGAAACTGCGCAGAGCTGAGCTTAACTCCAGCAGCTGAGCTAGATTGTAAGCTAGCAAGGTGAATTAGTGAAACGAATTAGCAGGTGGACGAAAGGATACTCGTGACAACACTACACCCCGCTTCTTGAAAGTATTATACAGGCAACATGCGGCTCAGCAACACAATCGAGTGGCTACTCATAGCGATCGCGATCAGTTTAATACTCGACACAGCAACAGCACGACATCACCATCGCCAACAGACGCAACAGCGCCGGAACCACAATCAGCCACAACAGACGCAAGCCAAACACACACAATTTGCGAAGCGTCAAGGTCGTGCCGCAACCACCAACAGTTGGTTCGGGCCGGAATTTATGATAGCGCGACGCGTTTATGAAGATTGTCAGGAGAAGAATGATTTCATCGGTTGTCTCAAACAAAAAGCTTTGAATGCGCTTTCGCGTGCACTCGAACAGGACTCCATCAAAATTGTAGACGGTCTTGTTTTAGAGAAGCAGAATAGCACCGAGAAAGAAAGTATTATCAGCGCGCTAACCGACGGACGCTCGCTCAGCTCATTGAGCTCGATCGATCGTGCACTACTGAGCAAAATTGATAAGTTGACGCGTACGCATGCTTTAAAAATGGATATGAGTCAAGGACGTGGGGATAATGGTGGTGGCGGCCAGAAGAAGAGGAAGGATAAGGACGGCGGTCATGTGAAATATGTAATTGCGGCATTACTCACAGCCATGGGCATTGCCGGACCCATTGGTCTGAAGGCTTTGGCGGCGATCGCCACAAAAGCTTTGGTCATTAGCAAAGTGGCGCTGACAATTGCCAGTATTATTGCGTTAAAGAAACTATTCTCACACGATCATCAAGAAGAGTCCAGTTTTCAGGTACATGCAGGCGATCATAATCGGTGAGTGCTGGAAAACATAAAATTGTTTTTTATATACTATTTTCTTTAATATTTATTTTTTAATAATGGAAACAGACGCAGCACTTACTTAATACGTCCGGTGAACAAACCTAATCAGCCGACAGCATCTGGCGGTGTTAGTCAATATTCAGATCCATATCGTTACTACTATGAATATCATTAATTGTTACATATATATATTATTTATATAATCAAATGTTTATATAATCCAATGTTAAATATAAGTTTTCATTCGAAAAAAAAATACCAGCAGCTAAAACACCAAAAAAATTGTTTGAAATTTGTCTTAAAAATCTCCTCAGCTGCATCGAAGCAGCCTTCACAGGTACATTTCTTATATCATAAAAGGTATACATAGAAATGTATCTTGATTTGGTCCGATAAATGAGCAACTTTTGGGGACAAAATCGCATGTGATCTTCAACATTTCTTAAAAATTGCTGTTTTCACTCCTGTAAACATAATAAGCTCATCTTTTTAGGGCGTAAAAAGCTACCAAACTAAATTTTCCACTTTTTTCGATTTAAAAAATAAATATTTAATGCTTAAAAATTATAAAAATATTACATTATGTTAAAATTGAGAAATGCTGCATTTACTCGTTATTAAAACGGATAACGACAATAGCAAAAGCAAACGGAACAGTGTTGCATTTGAATTTAAGTTTGACTCAAAGGAATGCCAATTTAATTAATTAATTATACAATTATTTACGTCAATTATTTAAATCGAATATTTTATAAAGGATATATTTATGTAAAATTGAACGGGACATATATTTCGATTTCTTCATACCCTCTAAGCAAGTTCAACAAAATTTTTTTCTTCGAATAATGAAACTCTGCTTTAATAAAAACTAATTATTACTTTATAAATTCATCTGGGGTATGGAACTACAATTTGTAAGTGTTATTACAAATACTATATTTTAAATAAATAGTCTTTAATTTCAAAATATTTATATTCGCGCGTGCAACCCTATTTCCTTCTCGTTGTTTTGCATTCTCGTCAGTTTCCGTTTTGTTTCCTCGATGAGCTGACCTGTCGTTCATCGCCGCGAAATAAAATAGTGAATTTGTGTGTAAATACTTTTAAAAATTAATTGCAAAAGCAGAGTACATAATATATAGATATTGTGCTTCATTAAAATATTTTAGTTAACACAAATTTCAAAAAAGTACTATGTTAAGAACAAAATCTCCACAAGCATCGTTTTGCCATATTCGCTAGTCCTGGCGGCGTGTATAAGAAACTAGCCACAATTTTCATCGCCATCACTTCAAAACAGGGTGTATGTGTATTTAAAAAAATTTTCGTCAACTTAAACATATTAAGTTTGTGATATTTTATACAAATTCAATACGAATATACGCAAAAAATGCTTTTGTTAAAGTAATTAACAAATTAATATCATACACAAAAAACTAAAATCGCAATTAATAGTTTTTTCATTGCATGCACTCAAATTCTTATCACAGACAACAACCTTATTTCCTCTTTGCCTTTACGTTTTCTCGTAAGCATCCGTTCTTTTTTCACCGACGAGTTGAGTTGCCGTTAAACAACAACAGAGCAAAGTTTGGTTTAACAAAATTTACTTTCGGCTTAAATTTCAGATGTAACAAAATAGTGCAATTTCGCAATAAGTTATGAAAAACGAAAACTGTGTATATGATTAATAAAATTTGATTTAAATTTGATATTAATACACTTTGAGGGCTAATCGTCGTATTGCGGTAGGAATCGTGCTGTATAAGTGAACAAGTTTTGACATGCATAAATTCAAGGAGGGCTTCATTGCTGCCTATAATTGTTTAAATATTGTTCTATTGTGTGGGTAAATACTTGCTACAAGTTAAAAAAATTGCATCGTAATAAAAGAAAATCATATTATTACATTCAAAACGAATATGCTTATTTAATGGCCATTCGACGTCGTTCGGTAATAATCGCGAAGTGTAACGGGCAAGCTACGACTACGAAAGATAAGTGTGAAATTGAATATTTAATAAAAATTATACAAATATTTTATTATTGTGTACCTCTAACTCGTATTTTTAAGCTATAAGTCGTGATATGAATCATATAAACTATAAATATTATATATGCACATAATTTAAAGCAATTATGTAAGTAAAAATTTCGCGAACCACCATTTGCAATATGACAACGAAGTTGAGCCGCAGTCCGAAAAAATGTTATAATATTTAATAAATAGCATAAAACCATTTACAAAGTGCAATAAAAGTGTTTCTCATTGTTTGTTGAGCAAATTAGCAATTGTTAATAAATATGTGTAATTAGTGAAGTGAAATGTGATACAATTTATTGCTGGCAAAAATACAAGCAAAAAATTGTTAAGCTGCAGTTGCAAACATGTTAATAAATAAAACCTCCGATAATACAATTAAATAACATCATTCTGTCTTCATAGACGAATTACTGATATTTAGTTGGTAAGTTTAAACAATATAAGCTTATAAAATGCATATTATTGGAGCTCGCATAGTTGAACTTTACCTTTTGTATTTGTATATTAATTGCAACTTGCAATTTTATATTAAATATATATTAACTTCCATTTATTCAAACATAATGAGTTTAAAGATTTTATGTTTATTTTATACAAAATTATGACTTTTATTTTAAGTAAAATAGCTTAAAATGTAGTACCTTCAACATGCCAATTTTTAAGACTTTATTCTTATTAAAGTTTTTACATAGATCTAGAAATGTTTGTTACGATTTTTTAAGCCTATGGCCTTTGTTCAATTTGTACATATCAAACGCACACCAGCCTTCGCCACTAAATAATAGAAAAAATGAACAACAATACTAATGGGTGTTTACAATGTTTGCCGAAGAGATACTAATAAAAAGATATTTAAAGTGTAGGTGTGCAATTTATAATCTTTAGAGAATTAAAGTTTTTCTAAACTTGGCACTAATTTGTGTAAGCCTTACTAATGATTGCATTAAACTTAAATATAGATGATGTTAATTTTATAAAGAATAATTTTTAAATACAAGTGTATATTGAGTTATGCGTAATTCCCACTTGCACATGAGACTAAATTTAATTCATGTTTGGTCAAACAATTGAATTCTGCATAACGAACTACAATAAATTAAATTTCTATTAAAATATAATTCATTAAAAGTTTTTTTTTCTATTACTGTACTCAATTTATACGTAAATTATTTAATTCTTTGAATTGAAAAAATAATAATCATCATCTTCGACCGTCACACATTCCACGCTATCGCCATTGCCGCTACCACCACCTACACCAACATCACTCGCCACCGCATTCTCTAGATTTCATCCGGTTACCTCTTCATTGGCAAAATCCAATTTGACCACATCAGCGGGTAGACATTCTTCTTCATGTTCCTGTGTGTTGATACGATTCAGTGTCATCATCACATCTGGACCAGATTTCAAAGCTATAGAACTTGTAGTTTGCGGTGCGGTAGTCGTTACAGCCACACCACTTACAACACCTGTAGCTGGGACCATAACTGTCGTCGGCGCCACAGCAGTTATGGCAGCAGCACTACTAGCCACCGCTAAAGCTTGTTGCGACGTTGTTTGCTGCTGCGCTGACTGTTGTTGAACGGATTGCACCACCTGCGCCATTTGCGTCGACGTAGCAGGTTGTAAAACCACATTCTCCGTCACAGTAGCCATTGTTGATCCTGCTGATACGGCCAACAATGCTTTTTGTTGCTGTTGCAATTGTTGGAATTGCTGCAACGTTACTGTGGTAGTCTGTGGTTGTTGTATGATTTGTGTTGCTGCGCTGGTTTGTTGTATGATAATTTGTTTGGGTGATGTCTGTAGCGATTGTGGCGCAGTTAATGTTGGTTGGGGATGATGTTGCTGCTGTGACACCTGTGTTGCCTGCACCGGCAATATACGTTGAACGTGTTGTATATGCACTGTTTGTGGTGTGCCTGACTGGGTTTGTTGTGGTTGATGATGCTGTTGTTGTTGCGTTATTACATTCACATTTTGGTGCTGTTGCTGTATTGTATTCAATTGTATTGTTTGCTGTTTTACAACATGCGTCTGTTGTGTTGGCAATTGTTGCACGGTCTGTATGACGTGTTGTACTTGCTGCACAGGCACCTGTTTGGCTGGTATACCGGCATCTTCGAAAGCCTTCTTCTTAAGTGCTTGTCGTATTTGCGATCTATTCAAAAAAAGTACACATTTTAGATATTTTTAAGTCTGATTGTTGATGCCCTCTCGCTACATCCTTATTAAGATACAAGTTTTTGAAAATGACTTTAATTTTGTATTGTAAAACTTACACTGTTCTATTTTTAATGCTTGAGCTTATTTTATTCAAATCATCCGAAAAACGTAGTATGGATGAGTGTAGCATATTTATCTCCTCTTCGGTCCACTTGCTGCAGGTGGTGTAGAAATTATATTAAAAGAGCGCGTTTATTTTTGTTGATAATTAAAGATGGACATGGAATATAGCGAGAGAACAAAGCGAACATTAGCATATTAAACTTTTTTAAACAATTATTTGAATAGAAATTTTACTTGGCGAAAGGAAACTAATTCTGATAAAGTAAATTTTATACTAATTCTTTTGGATATTTTCAAGGAACTATATAAAATATTACCTAATGCGTTATTATTTGCTATTAAAAATTTTTGTAATTGTTGTAATAGGCGCAGTGCACTAGTCTAAATTTTTATTCAATATTTTGTTCAATATTCTTCATATTTACTAACATATTTATTCAGCTAGAGTTTGCATTAAAATTTTTACGGAGCATCCTAAAGTGTTTTACATATATTCACATAACTTAAATATTTATTTTACCTTTCCACAATTATATAAAACTACTACGAAATTGTACAAGTAAACACAAAACATAATTTTTTCCAATTTAACAACATACTCACCCTGATGGCGATTCGGCATTTGGATGTAATTGCATTGTTAAATCTCCCAAACGACTAAAAGCTTGGCCAGCGGCTGTAAATATTTCGCCAACCTGCAAGTAATTTACAAGTTTTAATACTCCAAACGATATAACCGACCCACTAACGGGTCCCCAGCGTTGAGGTGCGGCGTCGAGGGTCAATTGTTTAGAAGCACACTTCAAAACAAAAACCGAAATAAATACTGTCCGTCCACGAAAACATCTCTGCACACCTCGGCACGAATGAATCTATTAACTCTTGAGCAAAATACGCGCGCCGAAAATCAACCAAAGGAAGCTATGCCGCCTAATTACTGGCATTATATTAACAGTCGCCACAAATTTGGTTTTTCAAGCCGACCTACAACGCTGGAAAGAACCGCACAATTTTTTATTTTACTCACTTTCGTCGCCGAATTCATGTTGTATCCTTAACTTAATTTCTATGTATTATTTGTGAAAACAAAAACGTTCGCTTAAAATTTTTTTATGAAGCAATAGCTGCTGTCAAAATTTGGCAAAAACCAAACGTCAAATTGCGAGGGAGTCACGTAAGCTATTCAGCTAATTGGCATCGGGCGACATCTGTTGGCTTGTTGTGGCAACAGTACTTACTTTAATAAATAATTATCAGCATTTTTAAGTTAATGCGATTATATTGATTTAACTTTTGTTAATAAAGCAAAAATATTTGTGTGAATTCTTATTATTTTACTTATTGTTTTTTATTTAATTAATAAAATGCTGAAATATTTTTTGCCAATTAGCTCCATAAGCGGTGCTGCCAAGTTAATATCTCTTTTGTTGATACTTAAGGTTGCCATATTTTTGAGTTGATGTGCGTATTACTTTGAGGGATTTGGATGGCTTTTTGAAAATGAATTTATACCATGTTCAGAACGAAAATTTTAAAGATTGGATTACATTTGATCATTTCATAACCCAACAGTGTTCTCACTTCCGTTAGAAAGATCAAAAACCAGCTGTTATTGTCATTCATAAAGTCACATCGCTTAATATTTATCAAAAGAAAAGATTGCCATATAGTATTTTGAAATAAAAGCCGTATTTTTTCAAATATTTTCCATATAATAGAAATAGTGGATGCAGTTTTTTATTTGTTAAGTTGATTTTCAGGTGAAATTAGTTTCATTGCTTTAAAAAAAAATTGTTTGTTTACATTTTTTTTCTCTTTGTAGTGTCTAAATCAGATGTGATAATGTAACAGATATCCAATGCTGACAAGTAGATGGCGCAAAATCAGAGTGGCACAAAGAGATTTTGCGTGGATCAGTTTCAAATCATTTCAATGAAGTGATTTGGAACTGTCATTTTTGTATGGCGAAATCTTGATAAATTTATAAGATTAATGGAATAAACCACTCAACAGCCGAAATCGTGTGATTAAGTGTCGGTCTGAACATGGTATTAGTGTGTCTAATATGATACCAATTCGAGTTATCTTCCTAGAGCTCATGGGGTATTGACTTGAAAGAGAGAGAAAGATGCCCAACGCTCGTTTTAAAAATAGTTTATATTGTTCGGACATAAAAACCTTGAAAAATTTAGATATCCTAGAATTTTCCACAAAGTAAAATAGAAAAACATTTTTGTATTTTTATTTTTTAGCAACAATTTTATTGAATTCTGCATCCATTACTGCTAGTAAGTGAGTACTTTCATTTATTTTCCATTACCTTTACATTAATCATACATTAATTTTCATACTGCTCTATGCCACCTCGTTTGGTTGTAAGTATGCATGTATGTATACTATAATTTCATAAATACCTTTTTATGTATAATACGAATGTGTTGTGTGTATGTGTGTGACATTTTTAATAACTTAGTATGTACTATTTCCGTACACTTGTTTTTTCGTATTTTTTTATTTTTTTCGAAGCAATAATTAAATCGCTGCTGCTCAGAATTTCAAAATAATAAATAATAACTAAAATGCCAAATTTTTTAATTGTTTTGTTTGCAGTTTTTACTTACATATTGTATACATTTCTCTTTTTAAAGCAAAAGTAAACTTATCTGTGTTAAAAAGTTTGAATTAAAATTAAATACTTTAGAGCTTTGATTTTTAGTTATGGACTGTTTGTAATACTTTCGCTTGTTTCTCTTCACATACTATTTTTAAATATTTTTAATCATGAAATGCCTTCACCTATAAAGTATACTTACGTATGTATGTGTGTACGTATTTGTAAAATGTAAATATAAATGTAAATTTAAGTACTTATGATCGAGCCGCAAAAATTAGTTGAGACTTTTTACCTCTCTTTTTTCATAAATTTTTTATACATTACTTCAGACTTTAATGTTCAAATAAATGAGTGCTACAAAAAAATAATTTCATAAAATTGTTTTTTTTTAAGTCGAAAATATTTTTGCAGTTAAATGGCTGTTTTTCGTGCTTCGCTCTTTACAATTTTTAGTAAATTTTTTTCTGCATAAATTAGCAAAATTTCTACATATTTCAATACTCAGTTTTCGTATGCACTCTGTTTTTATTATTTTTAAGTTAAAAAATGCCATAATTATAATTTTTAAATACAAAAACGTGAAATATTGCACAATATTTTTATTTTTTTTAAATCTTCAAATTATCATGCCTTCTTCTTCTTAAGCCTTTTACACCAGCGTTTATTTTGCTGTTTTAATTTTTTCCATTTTTCCTTTATTTACATATTTCCTTTCTTGTTTTGTGTTTAAATATTTTTATTAAGCACAATGTAATTTATTGTAAATAAATTTTTAATTACGTAATATAATTCATAATTTATTTAACGTATTTTCACTTGTTTTCACTTTTTTTCTTTAGATAGTGCAATCACAGTTTTAATATTTCTCTTTCCGTTTTTCCATTTGACTATTATTTGTTTTGCTTCTGTGTGTGTGTTTTTAGGTGTCTATTAAATATGTTTTTATGTTTGCGTGTATTTTGTAGTTTAAAAGTTAGGTTAGAAATGAGTTTTTAACTAAAAATTACTAATATGTTTAGAAAAAAATTAATTTTATTTATTTTTATTACATTGACTACATTTACAGACACATTTCGTAATGCCAAATCGAAAACAGGCAGTTTCTTTTCTTATGTTGACTGCTGTTCGTCTCTTTTACTTTTAGTTTATTATTTTGGAGTTTCGGTTTCATACCGCAAGCAACTGTACGTTTCTTAGTTTTTTCATACCAATCTTTTACGCTTCTTCTTTTAGCTTCCTTCAATTTTTTTAACCCATATTTATTTTTACATAATACCAAATTTCGTCATAATATCTCGTTTGTTTTACATTATAGCTCGCTGGCTGTTTCCCCTAACTTTTTGCAAGATTTTGCTTCCTTCTTACTTCTTTAATTCCTTTTCTTTTTC
Source organism: Bactrocera zonata (assembly GCA_037783105.1). Taxonomy (NCBI): domain Eukaryota; kingdom Metazoa; phylum Arthropoda; class Insecta; order Diptera; family Tephritidae; genus Bactrocera; species Bactrocera zonata. The sequence goes on along the minus strand of JBAWJQ010005456.1, from coordinate 174,660 downwards.
GACCACTTTAACACCTTTTATTTATTTTCTTTCCTTTCACATCCCTTCCCTCGAATTTTTAACTCAAATGCATCTTTTTTTTCATATTTTAGTCTATTACGTATTTTGTTCTATTTTGGTAACGGGTGTAACAAAATTCTTGCCCTTTTATGAAAATTAATCAATGTTTTATATGCTGCATACTTTTAGGCGCAAAATTTATTCCCTTTACTTTTTGCGTGTCCAATTTCCTGCACACCACTTCTCATAGTACTCATTATTTTGAGTAGTATTGCACGCGAATCCAATAAATGTTTTTGAGCTGTATTTTTTTAGAAGATATTTTTACAAGTAAGTTTTCCAAAACTGTTTTTATGTCTAATTACTCATTTAATTCCTGAGAGTTTTGCATTCGTATGCTCGACTGTTTTTATAATATGCTCGTTTTTTGTTATTATTGTTGTTACACGGGTTTTCGGATTATTTCTTTATTTCTGGGCATTTGTTAGAAAAAATTTTATATCAGATTTTACACGGTAAAAATTTCAAATTTACAATTTTTGTTTTGATTTTTCAAAAATTGTATGTTGACTTACTACATACTTAGTATCTCGCTACGGTTTTTTCGATATAATCAATATTTGTATGTAAGTATTTTTCATATCGTATACAAAAGCGTTTTTTATGTAATATTTTTTTATTAAAAAAAAATTGAATATTTAATTTGAATTGAAAAAAGCAATTATTATTAATATTAATGAAGAACAGGAAAATGTCAAATATAATTATTTAATGTAGTTGTAATTAAAACAAAAAAAAAACATTTAAAAAAATATATTTTAAAAAATATTAAGAAAAGAAATATTTTTTTTTAATTAACGCAAATGAAAAAAACATATTTTTTAAATAAAAAAAAAATATAAAAAAAATAAAAGTAAATATGTGTATGTATGTATGTATGTATGTATGTATGTATGTATGTATATTAAAAAAAAAACTTAAGTGTCATATTTTAGCTACAAACATACAAATATCACTTTCTTTATATTTTTTTTTTGCTGCGAATGCTTTTCTATAATTTTATATTGTTTTTTATGCTTCACTTATTATAATTTTTTTACACTTTACACTGTAAATGCAATGTGTTGTGAGTCTCCTTAAATGCCCTGAGTTTGTGGAGTTTATGTTTTATTACGTAAAATTATTCCATTAAACTGCTTATTATGTATATATGTATATGTGTACGTATGTATGTCTGTATGTACAGTGCGCTATTTTATTTTTACAGAAAAAATATTGTTGCATCCTAAATTTTAATAGAAAAATCACTCAATAAACAAAAAGTGAATTTTTAACCAAAAAATGTAAGATACAGTGTAAAAGAAAGGAAAATCTATAAACATAAAATTTGTTTTTTTAATTTTGTTGTATCTTAAACAAAAAAAATTACAAAAAAAATTTTGTATCTTGATTTTTTTTTTGGTTTTGTTTTTTTACTTAAGATACAACGTAAATTTGTTTGTATTTTTTTTTATTAAGTTCTTTATTTCACACTGTGTTATTCCCTTAATTGCTTTTATATAAAAAAAAATGCTGTATCTTACATTTTTTAGTCAAAAAATTATTTTTTGTTTATTTCTTTTCTTTCTATTACGCTGTACTATCCCGTTATTTGCTTTTTTTTCGTTTTCTTCGCTGCAGTTCAGAACAATCGTTTAACGGCAATTTAAGAATTGTCTTTCAGACATGTGTAACTCAAGTGCAACTTTGTTGTTGTTATATTACCAAAATTCCGAAAAAATATCGAAAACCAATAAAAATGTATAAAAAAGTATAAAAAACTGATACACTCGAAAAAATAGTCTACAAAATTGAATCCGAAACGAAAATAATTCTACACAACTTTGTTATACTTAACCTTACTTTTTTTTAATTTTTCTGTTTTTTTGGTTTTCTAACATTAACTTACTCAAAATGTCACACTAATGCCACACTGTTTTGTAATTTCTTAAAAAAATTTCCATTATTTTGTTTTAAGCCGAAAAAATTTGTACAATTTTGTTTTATTTACGCTTACGCAAAATTTTACTTATATTTTTAATTTACTTAATTCGCCACTCCGCTTTTTATTCAATTAATTTTTGTTTTCTTTTTTTCGTTTTTTCTTTGCTATCAGCAAATATTACCTGAAATTTTGTACTCATCATATTCCAAAAAGTTTTTGTGTTTAATAGTTTTTCTCTTCCTCATTTTTATTTATTTTTTCTTTCTAGCGGTCCTTTCTGTTCTATCTATTTTCCATCTCATAATTTTTTACCGTGTGACTTTAGCGCTAAACTGAAAATTTCATCCCCTCCCGCCACTCTACCCTTTCTCTGTCTGAATAATACATACAAAAAATGCTACAAAAAGGTTTTCGAAAAAGTCAAATACCGTTGCTTATTAGCTTATTTTGTACTATTTTAATTATAATAATGCTTACATTGTTTCTGCTTCTTCTTCTTTATTTTCGGAAACTATTTACTAATATTTACCACTTGACTTACACACACTGATTACTTTAATATAGAGTTTTAATCTTTTTTTTTTTTGCTCAATAGTTTTCAAAACACTCAATATTGTACGTTTTGAAGCACAATTACAATATTTGGCGTATTTCACTCATTGCTGTTCTGAACTGTTTATGAAAAGTTTCGGATTCGAAATTTTTTACTTTGTTTGGAAATTTTTTTTCGTTTCGAAATTTTTATTTTATTTGCAATATTTTTTTCGAAATAGTGTTTTTATATACATTTAACAGTTAAATTCTAAGATTTACTGTTGACAGAAGGTTTTTTTTACGAAAACTAAAAATCTACTGACCAAGTGCGCGTAACTGAATTTTGGTCGTTTTTTATTAATAATATTTTATTATTTAAAAGTTGAAGACAAGAAATGCGGAAATGCTTGATTTTTAAATTCTTGCTTTGTAGTTATGAATTGATTAATTTAAAAAAAATTAAGTAAGAAGTAATACAAAAATCAGAATTGATATATTTTGAGAATACTTAAAAAATAAAAAAAAATAAAAATTAGTATACTTTTAGGCGCACATTTTTTTCCAATATATTCAAAGGGGTTTTTCATTAATTTTTAAAAATTTGAAAGTGGGATTAAACCTAATGTGCCTAAGAGAACCTTATAGAACTTACAGAATTCTTCAAACATTTTGAAATAAAATATTTTAGTATACTTTTGGGCAATTATTTTATTTAAATGTATGCAACGATTCTTTTTGATTAATTTTTTTTTTAATTTTTAGAATGGAATTAAACCTAATGTGTCTAAGAGAACCTTTTAGAAATTAGAGAAACCCTTAAAGTATAAAAATAAATTATTTTAGTATACTTTTTGGGGCTCCATTTTTATTTCAATAAATGCAATGAGTTTCTTAATTTATTTTTAAAAATTTTCAAGTGGAATTAAGCCCAATGTGTCTAAGAGAAATTTATAGAACTTAGTGAAACCTTAAAAAGCACAGATACATTATTTTAGCATACTTTTTGGTACTTCATTTTTTTATTTTAATAAATGCAATAATTTTTTAAAATAAATTTTCAAAGATAGAAAGTGGAATTACACCTAATATGTCTAAGAGAACTTTATAGAACATAGAAAAACCTTAAAAATAAATAAAAAACATTTTAGTTTACTTTTTGGCGCTCTATTTTTTATTTCAAACAATGCAATGAGTTTTATTGATTAATTTTTAAAAATTTTAAAGTGGGATTAAGCTTAATGTGTCTAAGAGAACCTTTTTGGCGCTGCATTTTTTTCAGTATTTGCAATGAGTTTTTTAATTAATTTTTAAAATTAAAATGGAATTAAACCTGATGTGCCTAAGAGAACCTTTTAAAACTATCGGATCACTATAACTGAGTGAACGGAGTCAAGCGCTTGCATGGACAACTTTTGCATGTGAAGAGATATTCTCAAACAATTCAGCATTTGTTATTGTCCAAGACAACAAAGCAATTTCTGATGAAATTGTTCAGCTCGGATCACTATAGCAGGTATCTATCACACAAACTAAGCGGTCGGTGACAAGTTCTTGTAAGAAATCTTTTATATTTGTGTTGGGTATAATAGCTTCAGTGCAACCGAAGTTAACGTTTTCTCTTGTTTTTAAATATCAATAATGTTTTTATTAAAGGATACTAAGTGAACGTAATATTTTTGATTAATGTTGACCTATACGGGTAAAAAAAATATATATTTTTTTATCCAAAATTATTTAAATTATAATTTAATTAAAATATAAATTTGAAATTAATATTTTTTTTATATATTTTACAGCTAGCATGCGCATTTCACTCTCTTCAACTCTGCTTCTATTTATATAATGAGAGCGAGTTGACGTCTTGGCAACCACGGTTAATGCTCTCAAAGTGGTTTTGCCAAACGTAAAAATGTTTTACTTCGTAAACCGACGAATTTGCGCTTTTTTTTGTTTTTGTTTTTCCAATTGTGTCACACTCGCCCTTGATTATTATGCCGCCGGAAATTACAAAAAAACAAAAACAAAATTTCTTTACTGCTATAAAAGAAAGATGGCACTTGGCATTTATGCTGTCAGAAATTGCAAAACAACAAATATATAATTTTTTCTATCCGTTAAAAGACAGTTTATATATCAATGTTATCGTTTTCTTCAGCTGTTCGTCTACAGAATTTCGTATCGCCAAACTACAGTGTTTTTGTTTACATTTTTCACTTTATTTCCAAAGTTTTCATTTCACTTCAACTCGTTATACACATGCATTAGTCGGTTTATTAATTTTTATTATTTTTTTTTAATAATTTTTTTCTTTATTTGTTTTGTGAATTTAAATTTAAAATTAAAATTTAAGTTTTAGTACAATTTTTACATTTTACAATGGTAACATAGCGTTTTGTGTTGCTAAACACATTTTTTTTATTAATTTCTTATTTTTTTTTAATTTTGTAATTTTTGTAATTTGTAGTATGCTTATGTGTGTGTGTGTGTCTGTGTGTACAGTGACTTAGGGATAAAAAGGGGTACTGCTTACAAATTTTGCGTGGAATATTTACAAAAACCTAACTAAAAACACATTTTTGCTGCGTTTTCTCATTTCTGCTTTGCATGCTGCTTCGCTTGACATTCTCATCTTACGCTGTTATACATTAGCATTTTGTTTTAATATTTTTATTTTTTATTTTTGCATTTACATTTCATGCTTACAACAAAGTTGTTATTTTGTCTTAAAACTCATGTTTAAATTTAATTTTGTTTTTAATTTTAATGTTTAGCCAAAAATTTTTTTTTACACATTTTTCACAATATCTTTTAATTTCCAATGTATTTCTACTAATTTGCCGTAAATTTAAGTTCATTTTTAAATATATAAATTTGGTTTTACTTTTAATTTTTACATCCAAAAGGTTTGCATTTGCCCTCATACACACATGCATTTGTGTGTATGTATGCACAAATGCATATTTAATTTTCATATAAGTTTGCCATAAGTGTAATGTTTATGCTTACAAATAAATTTTCCATGAAATATTTACGTACTTGCTTTTTGCCATTTCTTTTCCATTAATATTTGTTTAATTTAATTTTATTTTGCTTAAATTTTTAATATGCAATTCACAACATTGTTGTTGTTTTGTTTTTGTAGTATAAATTTATATTTTCTTCGAAAAGTTTGTTTATTTTTATGCTATTTTTTCGTATGCCTAAAAGTTTTTTCGTATAACCAGAAATTGTTTTTGTTTTTTTTATTACACATATTTTCACTCATAAATTTTAGTTAATTTTATTTTTTTAATAATTTGTTTTTACATATACATGCTTAGCCGAAAAGTTGTAATTTTAAATTTTTGTTTTAAATTATTTTTTCCATGTTTTTTGTTGTTGCTGCTGTTAAGCCTTAAATGCTATGCTACCGCTAGATGTGTCCTTCTAGTTTTTTTTGCTTTGCTTTCGTTTTTTTTTGTTGTTATGTCGGTTTTTGCATTTGATTTTTGTAAATATTTCGTGTTAAATCCAAAAGTTTAAGGTTATGTTTTTATAAATGTGTTTGTGTATGTATGCTTGTGTGCGTATATCTGTATATTTATTGTTTGTAGTACATTTAATAAAAAAAGTTCGCTTTAAGGTTTCAGTTCGCAGTTTTTTGAGTGACTTGTGCTTTGATTTGAAAGGGGTTTATGACGAAATGTGTGGTAATAGTAAGCGGTGGTGAGTTTTAGTGGTGCTATGGTGAGTTTTTTTTTACTGATTTGTTTAGTTATAATAAATCATCTGTCTAGTTTTTTACGTTATAAATTTTGTATACTGCTGTGGTGTGTTTAAGTACTCTATGGTGAGTTTTTTTCTTGCTATGTTGAACCGTAACAAATCGTATAAAGTCCACTGTCCAGTTTTTTGCGTTATAAATGTAGTATACTACAATGTTGAGTTTCAGTACTGCTATGGTGAGTTTTTTACTGCTATTTTATAGTTCTGATAAGTCGTTTAAACTCTTTTTGTGCAGTTTTTTGTGTTTTAAATGTTGTCTACTGCTGTGGTGAGTCTCCGCATTGCTACATTAAGCTCTAAAAAGTCATTTAAAGTTCACCATCCAGTTTTTTGCGCTATAAATGTTGTATACTGTTTTTGAGTAGTGTGGTATACGTTTTCAGTCTGGGTTGGTATCTTTATCTCCTCATATAATATGCAACACTTTCATGAAATTCACCACAGTGGTTTTGAAAGAAGCTTATACCACAGTGATTTCTAACCTCAACGACAACATATTTCACATATATATTTACGTTCGTCTATACCAAACGGTTCTCTACTGTGTTGCATACAGTCTGCTTTGCTAAGCGCTAACTGTACAATAACTAACTTCAATCATTATATGTCAAATTTTCCACAAAAAACACTATTACTATGGACATTTATTACGACAAATTCAAATTGTTTTATTTTTCCAAAATTTATTAGTACTTATTTTGCATACACTTTAGATTTTACAATTTTTAATTTTAATATTTCACGTGTAACGGACATAAATGCATATACAATATGTATGTATGTATGTATTTCCAAAAATTGTTATACTATTATATAATAGTTTCGTCAAATATTTTTTACATTAAAATTCATTTCAACTGACTTCAAAAGTGACAGCAATTATTACGGAATTATTTCTAGAAAAAAAGATTATTTTCTCAAAAACAACATTTCTTAAAAATTACACAGAAAAAAGTACACAGTACACTATATATAGCGCATGTACATATGCATGTATGTAAAAATATACATTAAACTGAAGTCTTACTGCTGAGGTAGTTACGTTACTATTGCGCAGTTCTGTTTCGTTAATGATTATTTGCTAAATTATTTGTTTTTATTTTTGTTTTAGTTTTTAGCGGACATTTCTATTAAATATTACAAAAGTGTAGGTGAATTTTTTTTTTTTTATAAATTTTTACAATGTTTATTTTTATTTTCTCTTTTTGGTTTCGTCACGCGCCCTATGCAATTTTTCTGCACCACACTGTGTCTATATTGGAACCCTGTTTTAATAACGGAAATGAAGTATACTCGCTTTCGCTGTTTATTTCATTATTTTTGTGTTTATGTGTTTGTGTTGCATTTGTTTTTGTAAAATAATTAACTTTTAAAGTTTTGCAAAAACTTAATTTCAAGAAAATAAGGAGAAGTTATATACACATATGTATGCATATACATATATTTAACACATAAACAAGGTTTACTATATACTATATGCACAGTTATATAATATAATATAATAATATTTGTAATAAAAGCAATTTGCAATAACAAAAACAAAAATAACTTAATACATAAAAATAAATTTCGCCAAGCGTTCGCGCTTCGTTCGGCCATATTATATGCATTTTGTATGTATATTTTTCGATAAAACAAAAAAAAAATATTTTAACGAAAATTCCGTAAACGTAAAACTACATTTGAGGTATTTAGTTCCTGTTGTAATGCTAATTAGAATCACTTTACAAAATACAACTAAGTTTTAAGTGTACAACGTTATCCACTAACATTTCATTAAAAACTAAGTGTTATGCAATTAAAACTTAAATCTATGATAAGTTGACAACTAAAAATTAATTAAAATAATTTACAAAATTTACACATTTGATGTGTAAATCCGTTATTTCTTTATTTTAGTTTGTTTTGTTTTAAGTTATAATGTACTTAATAATAAAACAAAAAATATACATACATATTTGTAATAATTTATGTGTTTTTTGATTAATTAAACGCACATTTGTTGTTATTTTTGTGTTTATTGTTTTTTTCGTTTAGCGCCGCAATCGCCAACAGTTTGCAGCAAGTCGCCTGTCGTACTTAAAAATAATGAAATTCAGACTCCTTGGGACGGCAGACGCGTTTGCCAAACTGCTGGCGAGTGACTGGCGAGAGTTGGATTACAATTTGTTTTGAGGTTAAAAGGTTTATGGATTTCTTGTTATCAAAAGCAGTTTGTTAAACGTCGCAACAAATCGACAGTAATAACTAACTAGCTATTTAATTTGTTTGGTGGCTCAAAACTGTTAGCATAACAACCGTTATCTTAAATTTTTTAATAGAAAAATTCATAAAACACATTTGAAAAAAAAAATACAAAAATTAAAAACAAAATAAAAAGGGATTTAAAAAAATTAAGAATAAATTAAAAAGAAATAAAAATAATTAAAATAAAAAAGTTAAAAAAAAATTAAAAGTTAGAAAAAAATAAAAAAAATTTACAACAAATATTTGTTTTTAATATGTTTTTCTGAAATATGTTAAAATAATTTTTTTTTTGGAAATTTTTTACAAAAAAAAATGTGTTTTACATGAAGTTTAAAAGAAATATTAAATTATTTGACACAAAAACAAAATTTTTTTTTATTAAATTAAATTTAAGCAAATCACAAACATTGCTATGTTTTATTTGTCCAGAAGTAAACAAGTAGTCAACTAACAGTTGAAATGCAACGCCGTGTGTTTTTATTTCTTAGGAAGCATTTAATTCATTAATATTTTCAAAGTGAGTGAATTTTCTAAGGTTAACTTTAGAAATTTTTGACTATAGAAAATCTTAAATCTGAATTTTTTTTTTTTAATAAAATTTTATAACGAAACACTATAACTGTGCTTATTAAAACGTGCAAACCATTTAACTGTATAAAAAATGCTGGTACTTGAAAAAAAACACTATGTAAAAAAATTAATTAAAAAATAAATTAAAATTAAAAAAAAAAATTAAAAAAATAATTGAAGAAAAATAAAAGAAAAAATGTATAAAGATAAAATTTAAAAACAAAAAAAAAAACAAAAATAAAACAAAAAATTAAAAATTAACTCATAAAAAAAATTAAAAATAATTTCTTAATTTTTAAACAAAAAAAAACATAATTTTTTCAACGCATAAAAACTAATATAAAAAAAAAATAATATGCAGTTAAAAAAATAAAAATATAATCGACATGTCTTTCTTCAAATAAAATAAAATAAAAAATGTATTTTTTTCATACTAAAATAAAATAAAATAAAAAAAAAATATTTTGTTTTTTTGAATGAAAGAATTTTTTTGTAAAAAAAAAACCTATTAACTATTGCTTTGCAATGATAAAATATAGAAATTCATTGGCTATTGCTTTGTTAAAATTAATTAAATTAATTTGACTATGGATTCGAGGTGCGCGAGGCTACTGTTTCGTTACTTTTTCTAACAACTGTTGCTTTATGTATGTGTATATATGTGTATGTGTGTTTGTTTGTGTACTATGTATGCTAATGTCTAACTGCCTATTTTACAAATTTTCGGAAAGCTACCAACTACAAATGTGCTTGAAGTTATACTTTACCCTTTCTTCTTTCAGAACTATGAATTATACTACAGTTATTTTATTTCAAATCAAAATCAACTTATCAAGTTGATAATTTACCGACTTATCAATTTGAAAATTTACCGGCTGTCTAAACGCAATAAGTGGTCGTTAAAAACGAAAAACAAAAATTATTTTAATGCAAAGCCACGCGGCCCTGCGCATGCGCAGTCAGCGTTGGCAATGCAACATCACAGAATATAAATTTGGGTGCGGAGGGTGGTGGTTCGAGGTGTGTATTTTACAACTGGCAAACTATTATTTGAAAAAAAAATATTAATTATTAAAAAAATATATAATTATTAAACAAAATGTGCTGCACATATGTTTGTGTGTAATTGCGGTTTCTTGCGTTTTTTTCTTTCAAATTATATAGCTTTGCTCAATTGTAATTTAACTATTTACTATTATTTTTCTTATCCTGACTGCTTATTGTTGTTGCTATAGTTATGTTTTGCTATTGTAAAACTATTGTTTGTTGTAAAGTTCGTTTTGTATGTTTGTAAAATGTCTATTGTTGCAACGTTGTTGTTGTTATCACCCTGTTTAGTTTGTTTTGTTGTTGTAAAATTAGTCTATTGCGCGCTATTTTCACATTTGCACAGTTATGTGGCATACAAATGCACACCACTAATTGCATATGTAGGTTTGTATGTATATATTGCATTGTTTTGGTATTTTTGTAATATTTTTTTTTTTGTGGAAAATATTTTTTATAAATTTTACTTTTGTTGCGCTTACATTATTAAGCAAATGTTTGTAAGTATACGATTTTTTTTTTACAAAATTTTAATAATAATTTTAAATAAGCAATAATTTTACTAATTTTTTTTGTTTTGCTTTTTGCCTTAAATCATAATGTGCTTACTTGTTTACTTGATAATTTACACTCACACACTGTTTTGCTTTCAAAAATTTTACATAGAAGGCTAGCTTGCTTAATTAAATTAATGATTTTTGTTTGCTATTTAAATGTTTTTTTTTTAATTTTTTTTTTTGTAATTAAATTTAATTTTTTCTTCAAATCGTATGCTGTTTGTTTTTCAATAAGTTTGCTCTATTTATAATATATGTATTTATAAATTTAATATACCGACATAATAATTAAAATTAATTAATTTTAATATTTTCAATAGTATATTAGCTTAATAAAAGATTTACATTTTTAAGCATTTTATTGCTTTATCGCTTTGAATAAATTAATTAAACAACTTTTTGTTTGCATTAAAACTTTCCTTTTCACCTTCGCGTGCTTTTTTGAATTAAAATTTATTTTATAGCATCCTGTTTGCTTTTTAATTTTTTGTTTTTGTTTCTGTTTCGTTTTCAATTTACATTTAATTTTTTTCATACACAAATTTTTTTCGCCTGCTTGCAGTAAAAAACCCAAATGTGTTGCAAGTATTATTTTTAGTTCCAACGCTATTGTGTTTGCTTGTTGTTGCCTATTTTCTTTTTTCTCTTTTTTGCATTTCTTTTTTTTGCATTTCTTCTTTCTTTACTTCAGCCAAAATTGCAATTTTTGAAATTTTTGAATTTTGAATTTTGAAATTTTGTTGCAGCAACGCCAACGCTCGACACTTGTTGTTGTTGTGTTGGCATGCGTGCTGCTCATTGTTCCCGTTATGCGAAAACCAGTACTAGAAAAATGTTTTCCAAAGGTGTGCCTAAACGAAAAATTTTGTTTCGAACCAAAAATAGTACAACGAAAATTGTGGCAACTGTTGGAGGGTGTAGCCAGATGCCAAACTTTCAATTATTGAAAACACTTCAGTAGTGTTTTTCACTTCAGCAGTCTGCTTGTCAGCCACCCAACAGTTTCGCAATTTTCGTTTTTTGCTTTTGTTTTTGCTTTTTGCATTTTGTTCTTTTTTACCACTTCCATTGCATGTTTTTTAAAACATGTTTTACAAAAAGTTGTCCAGAACGTTTTTGAATGGTTTATTTTTTTAATTTGTTTTTCTTCCTCTACATATTTATCAATTTTCTATTTTTTTGCTTTCTTGGGTTATTGTTTTTGCTATTTAGCTCAACTGTTTATTTACTTATTTGTTTGTTTGTTTTGCTCTAATCAAATTCTTTCACTCCTTGCTTGTCATATATGTATGTATATATTATTTATGCGTATACTATATAAAAAATTTAACTACTTCTTTTAAAGTTTATTTATTATTATTTTTACTTATAGGCACCCAATTTACCAATCCATTAATAGAAAATTAAAAATATTTTATTTTTTCTTTTATTTTTTCATAAGAACCTAACCTTAAACTGAGCAATTTGGTTTTAACAAAAAAAAAAATATTTTGAGAATTTTGCCTTCCGAAAGTGCTTGATAAAAAAAATTGAAAAAAAAATTTTGGTACAAGTTTTTTGTGATTTTGCAAGCCAAAAGCGTTTTTTAAGGTTATGTAAGGAAAATGAAAAGTGCATGGATAAACCGCGCGCCGTTGACTTCAAGTGTGTGTCGCCTGTGCGAAGGAACTTTAGTTTGAAAAACAGCTTTAGTGCGTTTAAAGGCATAAAAAGCCGCCGAGCGCAAAGAAAAGTTGCAAATTTTAGAATTTTGTTGAATTTATTTGCGTTATAACCTCACAATCCTTAAATTCAATTGCAAATTTCCATTTTAGGCGACCACCTGAAGTCCTGCTGCATCACTTATCCACACCTGTTGGTTTAATATTATTTTATGCTATTTTTTAACATCAGTTCTTTTTCTAATAAGGTTTATGTTCAACATTGTTTTTGTATCATTTAACTTTTTCATAAAATATTGCAGGTACATGCGGTTGCTATGGGTCACAGCAGTTGTAAGTGGCTGTTAAAACGTTTGTAGCCTGCGTATATGTAAGCAAAAAGTGGCAGCTACGCGTATCTCTCGCATTTCTTAGAGAGAGTTCACACTAGCAAGCCAGTTTAAGCTAGCTTTAGCGCATGCGCAAACGCTTTCAGCGCTCCACTCGGCCACTGTGACATTTATGTATATGTATGTATGTATGTGTGTATGTAGGTTTGTATTTGAGCACATTATAGTTGTATAAGTTCTTCAAATCGTCGCGTTACTAAGCTATTGCGTGGAGTAGTCGCTTGTTTTTTTGTGTTTCTTTTAAATATTTTGCGCTATTTATTTGTTTACTATTTCTGCTTTGCGGTTTTATATTGCGTTAATATTCAATGTTGCTTCTTGTTTAATGATTTAATGACACTTGTGGCGTGGGAAGTAAGTATGTACGTATATGTAACAAATTTTACTCATTTTCAATTGTTAATAGAAAAAAATATATGAAAATTATAAAGCAAAGCTGCTGGTTATTACACATACACATAGTTTAATTGTAAATAAGTTGTTTACACATACATATGTATGTATGTGTGCGCATTTCAAAAGCATTTCTTTGAGTCACAAAAACAAATAACATTTTTTATTAATTTCTTTTTTTTTAATTTTTTTCATATACATATTTAAGAAATACTACTTTATTAATAATTTGCAATGGCATCACTTTTGGAAATTCACACACTAAAAATTATCTCTTCTTTTTTAGTTGAAAAAAATTCTCTTTGTTTTCGTCCACCAAGCACCGGCCACTTGTAGCATGCATTAAGTGTTTTGGTGGGGAAAATTTGTTGAACTTGTACTATTTGGCTTTGCAATTTTAGGACTCTTGTGTTTTTTTTTTTGTATTCATATTCCCTATTTCAAGTTATTGTTTTATTTTTTTTTGTTTTTATTGTGTTTGTTTGCTAACTTATTTTAACTTCTATTGCCTTCAATTGGTTTCTGTTGCGTTCTCTTACTTTGTAAAAAATCGCTATAGAATTGTAGTTTCACTTTGATTTTACTTTAAATAAGGTACTATTTGTTGCTTATGTCTTGCTGGACTATTGCCATTTTGCTGTTGTCTGTGTAAAAGTGTTTGAATTCAATAAAAAAAAAAAATAGATAGAAAATAAACTGCACAAAACCTATATTATTTTTTGTGGTTATGCTGAGAAAATGCTGTAAACATATTTTCTATGCTGAAAAACGAATTTAAAAATTTATATATACATTGGTATATATAATCACTGCTGCTATATATCAACACCAATCAAAAACGTTCAAACTTCCGCATAAATTTTTTGCGTAAATTTTTGTTTTTTTCTTTTGTTATTATTTTTTAATTAAAATGCTGTATTACTTTGCGTTTTCAATTTGTCTATGGTTTGTGCTGCTAATTATTGTAACAAACCAGTAAATATTTTAATACTTTTGAAGTTACTGTTTTTTTTGTTTTGTAATTTTGTGTACCATGTCGATGTGTATGGCTGTTTTTCGAAAAAATAAATATGTTTTTGGTTATAAATATTTTTGCAAGCATGCAAATTTAAGGTATAAAAAAAAAATAAAATAATAAAAAAATTCATAAAAATTCAAGGATAATAGAAAGAAAATAATATTAAAAAAAAAATATAATATATCGAAAAAATAATATACAATAACATAAAAAATATAAGAAATTGATAAAAAAAAAATATACTTAATAATAAAAATCAAAAATATTTATTTAAAAATAACTAAAATTTGGATGTATAAAATGTCAGTTAACAATTTATAAATAAAAAATCAAACTATAGAAATGAACTCAAAATTTACTAGTACCCTTGAAAGTTGTATTGTTTAATACTATTTGATTTCGAATTTCATTTGTCAACATTATTTGTTTTTCGCGTAAAATTGTTCGTTGGCGTTCTAGTAAATATTTAATTATTAGAACAATTAAGTAAAAACAAAATATTAAAAAATTAAATTGTAAAAAAAAAAATGAAATAATCAAAAAAAAAAGTTTATAAAATGTAAACTAAAATAAATAATTATTAGAAAAATTTAATAATAAAAAAATTTAAATTAATAAAATTTAAAATTTATAACTGGTGACAATGTATTTAGTAATTTGCAAATATTTCAATTACGAAAAAAAAAACAAATTATAAAAATAAATTCAAAATTCACTAGTACCACTTGAAAATTTGGCCGTTAAATAATATTTAATAATTAAAAAAAGCAAACGATTAAACTATTTAAAAATTTAATGAAAAAATACACATTAAAAAAAATTAAATTATAAAAAAATTTAAATTATAAAAAAATTTAAATTATAAAAAAAAATCAAAACTAAAAAATAATGACATTACAAAAAAAATTAAATTATAAAAAAATTCAATTATTAAAATAAATCAATTATAAAAATTAATTCAGTTATTAAAAAAAAAATTAACTATTGGAACAAAATAAATTATCCAAAAAATGTATTTGTTTTGTTTTTATTTTAAATAATTATGTTTTTTTTTATAATTTAAAAAATTATTTATTTTTTTTTTATAATTTAAAAAATTATTTATTTTTATTTTATAATTTCCTTTTTTTTAATAGTTCAATCTATTCTTAAATATGCTCAATGCTTTAAAAAAATTTAATTAATTTATAAAACTTTGCATAAAATAAAATTAAGTAATTAAAAACCAATTAAAAAAAAATAATAAAGAAAAGTTGAACATAAAAACTTTTCGCATAAGGCAACTCTTGTTGTGTACTACATGCTTGCAAAAACACTATATTCCTAACTATTTTGATTTTAGATTTTTCATATCACGCTGTTCACTATTTAACTGTATTTAATTAAGTAGCACCCTGAAAACAATTTTTCAGTCGGATATTTTTATTTTTGTGTAATTATGAAATAATTTACTGTTTGTTTGGCTATTTTCTTCGCCCTTGCACTAATTAACAAATAAATTCAATTGTTGTGGTATTTATTGCAAGTATAGCTTCTTTCGGTGAACATAAAAATTCAATTGCAAAATTCAGCGTATGCGTTTGTAAAAGTTTGACGGATTTTTTATGCTTGTTTTACATTAAATAAACATTTTCTCTTTTACAAATTCAACAAAAACAAAAAAAAATAAATAAATGCTTGCTTTCGTGCTTCTTCAGTGTGCTTGCTTGCGTTAGATTAACAAAAAAAAAATTACTGGCTTTTCATCACTTGCCTGCACAATGAAGCAAGGCTTCAGGCTAATTCCTTGCATTACTTGCTTTCTTCGGCTTCACTTGAATTCTTTTTGTGTGTTTTCTTGCATTTTGCATTAAAATGTAAATTTAAATTAACTCACAGCAGCTTGTTGTGTGTCCGGTGTGAACACACACACAAACTTCATTCAACATCATAATTAATTCGTTAAAATAATTAATTATTAATTCATTATAATTATTGTTTTTGCATATTTACTTTTTGTTTTTCTTCTTCTTCTCCTTTTTAATCATAAACTTTTTGTTTTTGTAATTAATATACATACATCATCCGAGCGCAACAGCGGTTGCAACAGTAGTCTCTGTTTTTCATCCTCTTATTATTCTTCTTTTTTTCTTATATGTGAGCAGCCAAAACTTTGCCTCAATGCAAAAGCTTCGTGCTCGCCTTTTAAGTGCGCGTAAACGAAAATCTTCAATTCTTCTTCATATCTCTCTCTCCCTCCAACTATATTCTGGCATTGTATCTTATACTTAACAACAACAACATTTATTCAGCAGCATTTGTTGTTGTTGTTGTGGATGTTGGTTTAACATTGGCGTTAGCATTATCACTATTTTCAGCGTGTTCAGTTTCTTTTTCTTTTTCTGTTGTTGTTGTTGTTTGAGTTGTGGTTACCTGCGTTTCAGCCGCGCCAGCGTCCGCAGCAGCTTCGGACTTAATGCTGGGCACGACGTCCTTTTCAGCTTCGTCGGCTTCCATTTGTACCGGTGGGTTTTGCTCAGCCTCATTGGAGGCTGTAATGGGTGCAGCAAGCGCTGCTATTGTTGTTGTGGTTGTAGTTGGTGTCGTATCAGCAACATTTTCTTTAACATCAGCGTCAGCGTTTGTAGTTTCCTTTACACTACCAGCTTTGTTGGGCGTCACTACAGTTGCCGTCAAGGCGCCTGTGGTCGTTGGCAACTCATCCGTATCGGTTTCGAGTTCGCTGGTTGTATCCAAACGCTCCACAGTGGTGTCAGCCAGCTCACCAGTCGAGGAGTCGATAGTGCTGGCTGTGTTATTGTGCCGTTCGTTGGTGGTAGCGTTGTTGGTGCTTGTGGTGGATGTATCGGTGGCAGTGGTGGTGGCGCAACTGCTGCCAGTCGTATCCAAAAATGAGGTATCGCCCTCAGTTGTACTTTCCACAGTTGTCGACGTTTCTTGTCTCTCACGCTTAGCGTCTGGCTCTTCCGATTCCTCCGTTACTGCCACCGCGTCTTCATGTTGTTCTACCACTGCACTGCTTTCGCTAGCGCTGCGTCCGCGCGCTGTGCTATGACGTCGCCGCTCTTGACGCTGCTTACGTTGTTGATGTTGCTGCTGCTTTCGCTGCTCCAACTCGATTTGCTGCTGTATGAGTTGTTGCTGCTGCTGTTGTTTGCGTTCTTCAGCCGCACGTGTTGATGTGCTGGCTATAACGCCGACGGCAGTGGCGCTGGCGTGCGCGCTGCTGCTTTGCGCCGTGTCGCCAATATTGCCACTGCTGCTTTTGTTGTTGTTGTTGCTGCCGCCAACGACGACGACACTGCCGGTGCTAGCGCTGCCACCACTGCTAGCTGCCGCGTCGCGTCGTTGCATGCACTTTTCCAATGCCATTTTCAATGATTTTCGTTTACGTTGTTTTGCTGCTGCCTTCTGCGCACTCATGACTACTGCTGCTGCCGCTGTTGCGGCCGCATCCTATTGCGAGTGATTCGCGGTCGCCGCCGCAGCCGCAGCGACGACGGAAGCGGGCACAATGCCGCTGCTGCCTACGTTCAAGCCGATCTCCTGTTTGTGTTCGCGTGCAATGTGTCGGCGCACGGTGTTGTTGCGGGTGAAGGTGCGCGAACAGAAGGGACAATGGACGCGGATGCCTTGATGACGTTGGCGGATGTGTGCGCGTAGATTTGTTTCATAGCCATAGAGGCGATCACAATACAGGCACTTCAGCTTCTTACCTAAATTGTGTTTGGGCACAAGAGAGAGAGAGAGAGAGAAAATTAGTTGCATTGTCAGAAGAGAGAAATTTAGAGAACTCATAAAAGTATGCTATATAAATTCGAAGCTATTGCAAATAACTCGCTGTGCGGCGCTTAAGGTGTTAGTATCAGACTAATTAATATTCGGTTAGTTGTTTTTTATAAGAAAATTCTCTATATTTTTATTACCGTCCGCTGTATTGACCATGCCACTGTTTTTGTTATTCAATTTCGTCGCATTCCAAACATTCAACATATCCTCTGGCGCTATGGAGGTTGCCAAATTGCTCGGCAAACCGGCTTCGACATTCTTTAGATTGTCCAAAAGGGCGGATGGTGTTGTGGACGATGCGTTCGAGGTAGGTGGCTGTGGCGGTGGCGGCGAATAGTTGGAATTCTCCAATTTCACTCGCAGATCTTCGGCTCCATTCTGTTGTGTAATAGTAAACAAACAAACTCATTAAACCATTATACCAATTATAGAAGTCGAGCCACACTCACATCAATCGATTCGTCGTGCTCGCTTTGATCGTCATCGTTAGCCTCGTGTGTGCTGCCATTGTTTCGTTCCGTTTTCACTGTTCGTTCTAGACTGCCGGACAAATTGCTCGGCATATTGCCATTACCAGCTGTGGCGCCCGGACTGTGATTCTCATAACGGCTGCAAATAGAAGCGTAAACAAAACCTTAAACTCTCAGCTTTTTACCGATCCACAATTCCAAATTTCTACTTCACACTTTGCTTGTATTTTCATTTTACTAACTTTTCTCCCACCCACTCACCTCGGTGATGTGCGCTCCGATTGCATTGTGTCCGCCTCGGTTGGTGCATTCGATGATGCACTCGACGATGGCCGATGGTAGGGCGGTTTGCTGATTGGGCTCGCACACTCCGAAGATGAATTCTTCGAGCCGTCACGTAGCACACTACCGCGCACCTCGTGCTCGGCATATGGACTGCGGAGGACACGTTTGCGTGGCGGTTCAAATGACATTGGACGATAAATGGGCGGTACGTAAGGTGGTATACCGGCGGCCAGCGCTGCAGCGGTACTACTTTGCATCAGTGAATCGCACTCCTGTTTCAAATTACCACTCGAACTGCTCAGATGGTGTGCAACGCCTGCGCCGCTACCCATACCACCTGGACCGCCAGCGCTCGCACTAGCACCACCACCACAAGCAGCACCTGCACCGCTGGCTGTAGCATTACAATGTGCACCACCGCTGATAATGCTACTACCGGAACAACCGTTACCGCTGGCACCGCTACCATTACCACTGTTGCTAATGCGTTCCGCATTGGCAGCCATTGCAGCGGCCATATTGCCACCGATAATGGCACCACTGGGTATTCCACCGCCTATACTGCTGAGCGGATTGCCACCTACGGCACTGCCGAGACCGCCGGCACCGCTTAGGCTATTGCGCATGCTGCGTCGGCCGGTGGGCGAGTCTAGTGGCGATGCATCGATGTGTTGTTGAGCTTGTTGGGCGGCCAAGCGGCCGGTTTCTGTAGACAGTCCTTTCACCTGCAAACGTAGCAATTTTTATGAGTTTTGTTGCCATTAAAAAACAAAAAAATAATTGTATCTTACCTGCAGATTCTCCGCAGATTTCAGGAAACTGTTTAGAGCCTCTTGCGACACATGCACTTCACCTTTGTACATAAATTCGAGCAGTGCGGCCATATTGTCGGAGGACGTAGCCTCCAATATGACAACGCATTGTCCATTTGTGGGTGTGCTTTCGAACAGTTCGGCGAATTTCTTCGAACAGGCGGCCAATATTAATTTATGTGCTTTGAATACTCGACCTGAAATTCAAATTAAAAAGAGAAATTACTTAGGGGTAATAATTTGAGATATGAATATTTCAATGATCTGTAGAATAATGTTATAGTTAAGTTGTCTGGAAGTTTTTTTCTTGAAATTTTTCCAAAATAAAAGCAGCAGCTACGTTTCGCCTCCTTCCTTTTCCTAACTCGCCTTTCGCGCTCTCCTTCTCTCTCTTCGATATTCTTCTCTTTATCTTTATTACTTTTTAGTCTATAAACCTAACTCTATCGTATCAATTTTCATTGCACAACTTAAGCTGCCGAACCACATGATTTTAAAGTCTACCTTTAGGCGTTTAAAGCCTTTCTACATTATTTTTATTGATTTACATAAGAAAGGTTCATGATTTTTTGTTTGCTCTTGATTTATTGTCAACTTGTTGATATTTAAATACATATATATGTACATACATGTATATTTATTGTTGAGCTTTATATACACTTACATAAAGATAATAAAATCTCGTAGCATACTTTTCGGCTACACATACATATATTTGGCATACAAAAGAGCAGCAGTCAAATGTCTAAGATCATAATAATTGTATATCCGTATATAAGTACATGCAAATGTACCGATATGTGACTAAAATTCTACATAAACATATGCACACATTTAGACATACACTTCTATTCTAAGGAAATTCGAACGAACTTCACGCCCACAGCGACCTCATTTAATATCGTTTACAGTTCAAATGTATTTATGCGTATAACTATGTATGTAATTATGTAGCAATTGAAAGTAAAGGCGGTAAGCGGGCAACCAACCCGACACAGCGCTGAACTAAAGACCTTGAACCCATAAAATCAAGACAAATGCCGACAGTTCGATGTAAGTACATACATATGTACATTGGCTTCTAAAATATAAATTTTTATGTATACATACAATAAATACATATGTACATACATACATGCATCAAAATGTGTATATAATTCTAACCATATATCCTGACATTTACATAAATATGTATATAAATACATATATTGGAATTAAAGTGGGCGTTAAATTATAAGGTAGCAGAGAATAGGTACACACACGCACATAATATACGGCAAATGATTTCCTTGGTCATGAAAAAGTCAAAAGTAATGTAAAAGTGGGATCAAATGAAGAAAGCTGTAGCAGCACGAAAAGGCAGCCAGAAGTTAATAGCGATTCTTGGCAGTGGGTGGCCGCTTGATAATGCTCACAGCGATAAGCTAGACGATTTTGCTACACATAAGAAGCAATAGAAGTAGACAAAAAAGTGATAACATTGAAACAGTAGCAGCTGCGACCAAGACAACAACGGCAGCTACGCGCCGTTTACCGTCAAGATGTTGCTAGATACATATATACACAAGTATATAGAAGTATTACTAAAGAAAATTGCAAGTAATGACGGCAAATGTAGCTTCACATACATACATACGTATATACATAGGTATATTGTTTTGTGTATATAATCAAGAAGCGCTTATAACTGTAGATAATGCTACTTTAGAGATGTTAGTTAGTAAGGCATTGTGAAGAAATAGTGGGTATGAAGAAGATAAACAAACCATAAAATGATATACAGATGTATATATAAATGTATATTATATAGTATATGGAGGAGGTATAAAGCATAGAAAAACAAGAAAACGGTTAACTTTGGTGGCACAGGTGCATTTTTATACCATAAAAAAGTGTGAAAGTATTTGTATCTTGATTCCGAACGTTCAGTTTGTATGACAGCTATATGCTATAGTAGTACGATCTGAACAATTTCTTTGGAGATTGTAACATTGCCGTGAGTAATAATCTCTGCCAAATTTCGTGAAGATACCTCGTCAAATGAAAAAGTTTTCCTTACAAGATCTTGATTTCGATCGTTCAGTTTGTATGGCAGCTACATGCTATAGCAGTCCGACATCGGCCGTTCCGGCAAATAAACAGCTCATTTGGGAGAAAAAGACGAGTGCGAAATTTCAGATCGATATCTCAAAAACTGAGTGATTAGTTCGCGTATTTATACCAGCACCAGGAGACAGCACAACAAATATCTTAAATTTCTTTTTAGAGAAAACATTTTTTTTAAAAAAGTTTGTTGACAGGTGCAACAAGATATCACTCACAGGCAAATGGCTAAAAAAAAATATATTTCCTTCTTTGCTTTTCTCTCCTTTTTTTCTTAAATTCCACACTGTTGCCTTACTTTTGCCACGCACTGTCGCATTTTCCCATCAATACATACGCTATGACACATTATTTATCTGAACTTGATTTCTTTATGGGACACTTGTTGGCCAATGTGTCATCAGATAAATGAAGAAAAACAGCACAGTGGAGAGTGGAGAATGGAGGTTAGAACACTAACCCCCCGCCCAACGACCGCGCTACGTGGCATTGCTGCTGTAGCTGTTCTTGAGCATTACATGGCAAAACTTCTTACTTAAGAGCAAAGATATTGACGTTGACGTTGATGTTGGTGACAACAACCGCAACTAGGCAAAAAGGAAGGAGGTGCGGAAAAACAGCAGGAGGAAGAAATGTATGTACACAACTAAATGGAGGCAGTGCCAGACACGAAATGGCAAAAGTTATGCTTACTTGAGGTGGGGGCGTATGCTGGTGTGTTGTAAGGGTGCACACATACAAATATAGACATTCATGTACATACACATATACGCTAACGGTTATGTATACTACAAAAATAACCAGCAATTTGTCTTCCTTGCTTTGCTTTTCAATTTTCTGTTACACTCTTTTGGGAAAATCTTCAAGATTGAGCAGCTGTACACTTTTCGTTCGCCACCTTGTGGTGAGTTAAGGGTGTGGGTGGGCTGGGGAAAATGAATGTGACATGTTACATTTCGTGTTTCTTGAGACTGCTGCTGCAATATTTATTATGGCAGCGTTTCCATGATTATATATTGTACATAGTAGTATATACATATTTTTATGTCTGTTTACAATAACAACGAGTAAGGAAAATTTATTATCAATGCACTTGAGCACCTTGATACAGACGACACAGAATATTGTGTATCTTACGGTTGTATGGATATACTCGCTTACTTTTAACGGTGTATACATAATTATATTGTATGTTTATGTACACATACATATGCATTTACAACTTAAAGTAAAAGTAATTTTTTTTATTGCAAAAAAATTGACGTTGAATATAAAATAATAAAAAAAAATAATAATAATAAAATTATATAACAAAAAGCTGCACAGAAGCCATAATACCCTTTACGAATCCTTTTTTTTTTAAGCACAAAATGGTATAAATAGAACTTTATCTTATTTTTTTGCCTGGTCAGTTTGTATGACAGCTATATGCTATTGTTGTCCGATCTGAACAATATGTTCGGAAATTGTAGTGTTGCTATTAATAATTATTTTTACCAAATTTCGTGTAGATATATTGTCAAAAAAAGTTTTCCGTACAAAAACTGTATTTGGATTTTTCAGCTTGTATGGCCGCTATACATATGTATGTTATACGATAATGGTCACTCACAACTGAACAGTTTGTTGGCAGATTATAACACTGCCTTAGACAACAAAGTGTGTCAAATTTCATGAGGATATCTTGCCAAATAAAAAAGTTTTCCATACAAGCATTTGATTTTGAACTAGCAGTTTGTATGGCAGCTATATACTATAGTGTTCCGATATCTGCAATTCCGATAAATGACGCTCTTCTTAGGGAGAAAAGAATGTGTGCAAGATTGAAGATCGATATCTCAGAAACTGAGCAACTATTTTACGAATACCCTGTTCAAGATATAAAAATTTATGAAAATTAAAAAAAAAAATTAAACAAAAATAAAAAAAAATTAAAAATACACAAAATAAAAAAATTAAAAAATTAAACAAAAATAAAAAAAAATACACAAAATAAAAAAATTTAAAAAAATTAAAAAAAAAATTTAAAAAAAAAATTAAAAAAAAAAAATTAAAAAAAAAATTATAGAAGTAAAGATAATTTAGACTATAACCTAATAATTTTTAAGTCAACTATGAATTTGGTGCACCCAAAATATCAAAAATATTGACCAAAATATACTTATTTTAATGAGCAGATATTGTACATACATAAACATGTAAAATTACTTTTTTTACATGAATTATTGGATTTAACACGTTTTTTTTTTCAATTATTGTATTCACAGTTTATGGTAAATTTCATATGTGGCAACTTTGCCCGATATTTGACATTTAAACTGTGAACGCACAATTCGTGTTTTTGTTTCCTGGTAAAGTGGCAACTTTGATCAGCTGACTAATGCGGGATTCCCCGAATTATTGAAAAAGTAAAAACGTACATAATGTATTGTACACACAATTTAGTTCCTATTTGACAATTATAATTGAAAGATCGTTAGTTTTTGCTGATTTTTAACAAGTGCTAAGTAAAGTAAAGTAGAAGCTCATATAATTTTGGTAGACCAATAACAGGTTAGTTTCAAATATTTAATTTTAGATTTTTGCATTTTTGATTAATAAAATATATTTTGGTAGCCATACCCATGTTACATAATTCTCCTGCATTAAAAATGAGGAAAGCGATCAGCTTAGATACCAAAATCAAAATTTTAGATCAACTTGCAACGGGACAAGGCGCAACGGTTGTGGGAAATAATTTCGGAATCCATGAAGCTACTGTAAGAACAATTAAAAAAAATGAAACGGCAATTAGAGCATCAGTATGTTCTGGAACAAAATTAAGTGCAAAGTCATCATCGTATGTAAGGGATGTTGTTAAAGAGAAAATGGAAAAAGCTTTGGTAATCTGGATAGAAGACAAATCCCAAAAGGGAATACCAGTAGACGGACTTGCTATCAAGCAGACAGCATTAAGAATCTATAAACGTATCCAGGAAACTGATCCAGATACATCATCTCAGTCAAAACAACATGCATTTTCCGCAAGTACTGGTTGGATGACTGGTTTTTTAAAAAGACACGCTCTCCACAATATAAAAATTAAGGGAGAAACTGCATCCGCTGATGAATTGGCTGCTAAAGAATTTCCCGAAAAACTAAAAAAAATTATTGAAGATGGAGAATATACTCCAGACCAAGTTTGGAATTTAGATGAAAGCGGCCTTTTTTGGAAGAGAATGCCTAGAAGAACTTATGTAGAAAATCGCAGAAAACAGCCGGTGGTTTTAAAGTAGCAAAGGACCGTATTACGTTGTTGTTTTGTTCCAATGCTTCAGGAGAACGTATTCTTAAGC
Organism: Bactrocera zonata; assembly: GCA_037783105.1. Taxonomy (NCBI): domain Eukaryota; kingdom Metazoa; phylum Arthropoda; class Insecta; order Diptera; family Tephritidae; genus Bactrocera; species Bactrocera zonata. Next base: position 149,701 of record JBAWJQ010005456.1, on the reverse strand, counting down.
CACTCCTAGTACATCGTGCCTTAAGACCACGTTCCATGAAAAGTGTAGATTTCAATAAATTGCCTGTACACTGGATGGCGAACAAAAAGGCTTGGGTAACCAGTGCAATTTTCACAGAGTGGTTTCAGAAGCACTTCATCCCAGAAGTTAGGCGCTACATGAAAGAAAAATGTCTCGAATTTAAAGTTCTTTTGATTCTAGACAATGCACCAGGCCATCCAGTTTTGGAGCACCCAAACGTACAATTTTGTTTTTTGCCGCCTAATACCACTTCCCTTATACAGCCACTAGACCAGGGGATAATTGCTACGTTTAAAACGTATTACATAAGAAGTTCATTTCATTATGTTGTAGAAAAACTTGATAATTATGAGGAATCATCAGTTACATATAAAGTATTTCTGTTGATCTTCACTGCAAGATCTTTCTAAAAATAACATATGCACTATATAGAATATATAGAATTATCTTCGCATCGAGTTCTATTCGAAATCGCTTGCATAACATTTGCGGTTTCTAAATGCGTACTTCCGTGTTAGCTCTTCTCATTCACATTATTTGTATAGATACTATGCACATATGTACATACATATTTTCGTCTAGAAGCTCAATACACTAATATGCAAACATATATACATACATATGTACTAATAGTTATGTATTTGTGTGCTCATCTGCATGTTGATTCTTTTTTTATGTTTATATATATTATATTTATAGTTTCGCAATTGTTGTTAGTGTGCTCGCACGCCATCTTACGTGCTTACTAATAAACAAAAATTTATTTTTGTACTCTTCAGAGTAAAAATTGCATATGTACCATCATATAGGAGTAAAAGGTGGGGAGGAAGTTGTAAGGTTAAAAAAATTTTGTAAAATAGGCGTGGCTACAGCCATTAGTACTTTTTTTTGTATATAGCCCAAAAATTACAACTTTTTACAATACAATTTTTAAACAGCTGAAAATATTTCACACGATTTCAATGAAAAAACAAAAACGCGTAAATCTCCTCTAATTAGCACCACTCTATTAATAAATATTTACATTTTTACTTATTTTATAAAATAAATTTTATTTAGCCAACTATTTAGCAGTTTAGCAGCAAAAAAGAACGATGTCTTTCAAAAATGTGCACTTTAAATTCGCTGCCTGTTTTATTCCCATGATTAAATTTTTCTTTCAATTCCCCCCGTTTCTTTTTTGTTCTAATACTACATTTTTTTATTCTTTATTTTTTAATCTTTATTTTTTTTATTTCTTTTATTTTTTTCGCGTATTTCTATGTCTTAGCAATTTATAGCCTTTGCGTATTAAATGCAACAACAATAAGTGGGTCAATTTGATAATCGACGAAAAAAAGTCTACGGCAAATTCGTGTATTTTTTTGTCTTCCTTTTTTTGCATATTTTTTGATTATTTTTTATTTTTGTGGTAGTAAATAACAGGGTAAAAATGCGGGGAAGTAAGCAAGCAGGACTTAAGTGCCGAATAAACAAGTGCGTCTGATGATATATACATATACATATGTATATGTTATAAATACACACATATGTTTATATGTACATATGACACTATAAATATCGTGAATTTATTTGTGCCCGGCAAATCACGAGAGCCGTTTAATCACATCATGGCTCTTGTGCTGATATAAATGCATACATACATATGTGTATAATAACTATGTACTCGTAGTATATGTGTGCCAAACACTTATCATTTTTTTGATAAATATTAAGTTTTTTGTGTCTGCCTATGAGTTTTGTGCAATTATTGACTATTCTTATCTAATACATGCCCTCCCTATACTTGCTTCTAATCGCAATTGCTTCGACATTACATTTGAAAAACTACAAAAATATATAGAAAAAAAAAAAATAAATTGCATTCGTTTATTTTACGCTAAAAAATCACACCAATACATTAAAAGCAAATATTTTTTTCCAAGAAATGATAGCAATCGTAACGAAAACAAGGCGTCAATGTCAAGCTTTTGGTGCCCATATTTTTTTCACCTGTCTAAAGGCAAGGGGTTGCTTTGTGTGTTTTGTTAACTTTTGGGCAATTATTTATAAATTGACAATTTTTTTTCTGTTAGCCAAATTATAAATTTTGAGATATTGATTTCGAGTGCTTGGGTACTATTTTAAAAACTTGATTAAAAAAAAAATTATTTGAAATATAATATATGAATTTTTTTGACTTAGTAAAAATAATATTTTTTTTTAGTTAGAATTAATTCAATTAAAAAAATATAAATAAATTTTATAAAATAATTTCAAAAAATTATTTTATTTTATTTATTATTTTTATAAAATTAAAATTATATTTTTATCGAAAAATTTTATTTAAAAAAATATATAATAAAATTTATTTTTTATAAAATTATTATAAGTATTTTTTTACAATTATTTTCTGTAAAATTGTATTTATATTTTTATATTTTATAACTATATTTTTATAAAATAATTTTATAAAAATAATTTTCAAAGCATTTTGAAACTACTAATATTTAAATTTTTTTTAATTGAGAAGAAATCGTTAGAAATGGTATTACTTTACTAAGTATTATATTTTCCCCCTCATTTTATGATTTTTAGTGTTAATATTTTTTTATTTAAATTTAATTCATTTAAAAAATATAAAACGATTAAGTTGATTTTTTATTTAAATTCTTAAATAAAAATTAATGTTTTTATTCCAAAAAAAATAATTAATATTTTACACAAAAAATTCCTAAAAGGTTTATTAAATAAAAAATTTAAAAAAAATTGTAAATTTTCGATTTAAAAAAGACTACTACAACATCAAAAAATAAAATTCACGAACTTCTAATGTCACGAACTTTTAATAAAAAAAAAATATTTAAAAACTTCAATAAACTAAAAAGATTTTTTTATATTGCATTGTCATTATGTACTTAAAAAGCGCTTTCGTGCTGCTTACATATACAAGTATATCTCACAAACAGTTTTTATTACCGTCTTTGCCAAAAACGGTACTTAATTTCGTTTTGATTTTTTTTTTTTGCAGAATTAATCGTTTGACACAGTTTTTCGCTGCAATGGAATGTCATCAGCGTAAATAACTTTTATGAAGTTATTATTGTGCTGTGTTTATATAGTACATATGCACATTGAAACATGTACATGTACATATGTATGCAACTGCTTCCAAATGCCATATGGTTAGATTTGTATATCTACATACATATATATTTATGTATGTGTGTAGCATATTTTCTCTTCCCGATATATTATCATTTTATTCTGGCGCCGAATACTGATTAGATTATTTTAGCTAATTATAGTATAATTTGGTATATGCCTTAAATACAATGTAGGCAATCATTGTAAAAATATTCATACATACAAATGAATTTGGGTGTTAGTACATACATATGTATATGAGTACCGACTCATTTCGTTGGATACAAAAAACGTAGGAAAAAATATGTATACATTTTTTTTAATTGCGATAATTTTGGTCGAAATTTGATTTTTAAAAATTTAGAAATTATGTATTTCGAATATAATATGATTTCGATCGAACTTTTTATATATTTTCTATACTCCTATAAATAATTATTGTGATTATAAGTAAATATTTTCACTTTTAATTTTTGAGAATATTCATTCCGTGTCTTGCTGTGAGTCATTGAGCTTTCATCTCATACAATACAACACATAAACACATATGTATGTATGTATGTACGTATATATATTGCTATTGTAGTATTTATATATTTTCCTTTATGAATGCATTCAACCTAATGAAGTGTCCACCCAACTTTCTGTGCTGCCTTAAGCGCAACAAATGTTCACATTTTGGAAATTAAAAGCTTTTCTTTTGCAATTAAAATATTTAAACCGACATGCATTGCATCTATGTATGTATGTATATAGAATGTATTTGTATGTATGTAAACTTATTTAGTGAAACATTTTTACACTGAGTTGCAATCGGAAAAATAAATAATACTAAAAAGTATAATAATATAAAATGATAAAAGTTGTGTATAATAAAAAAAATAATTAAACATATTTATTTATTTAAAAAAAATAAAAACTATTATATAATAAAATATACAATAAATAATAAGATTTAAACAAAATTGCACTAATTATACAATTTTTAAAAATATTAATAAAAATAATACTTAATAAAATAATAGTTATAAGAATAAAAAATTAAAAATAAAACAATTATTTAATTAATTACAATCATAATTAAAAAATCCATACTTAAAAAAATTAAACTATTAAAAAATTAAAAAAAAATTAAACTATTAAAAAATAAAAAAAATTAAACAAGAATCAAATCAAAAAATAAATATTAAAAGAAAACTAAATATGGTTGAACTTGAATTGGCAAATTTCCAACAAATTTCTTTCCATAACCCGAAACCTTTTGTGGATTATGATGATTCAAGTTAAGGAAGTTCAACTGTAATTAAAAAAATGTTATAATTAAAAGAAAATTAAATAACAATAAAAATATATAATTAAAAAAAAATTAAATTAAAATAATAAAATAATTAAAAGAATAAACTAAATTTAAAATTAAAATATTACTTCAAATAATTTCAACGTTTTACTCTCTTCATTTACTTGGGGCGACATTTCAATTTCATCTACATTGTCTCTGTAAGTCTATGACAACAATGATTAAGTATATAATCCAAATAGCACAGCGTCCTTCATGTAAGCTTTCTGTATATTAAAACACTCATATATACACATTATATATGTATATGCGCATTGTATATTATAGACTCAACCCCTTTAGAGCCTCAAGCAGATTTTATAATATTTAAATTTTTTCTTTCTGTACTACCATGGATGCTATTCTATTATTCGCGCGTTGTGGTTGATTTGAAAATTCAAATATTCAGTCTTTATAGTCTAACTAAGCCACATTACAAGTCTTATTTCATTTTTTTTCGATTTTACATATTAAAAATTTTCGAGTTTTTATTTTGAATTTTTTTTTCTCGATTTTTCATACTAAAGATTTTCGAATTTTTATTTTGGATTTTTTTTTTGCTATTTTACTAATGTTATGCCTCCTTCAGCTGCTGAGGACGGAATACAATGTCAACAGCTTTAATGGGAAAAAGTGCTGTTTGAAGTGTTTAATTTTTATTATTCATAATTTTTATTATTTGCTTACATTTGCATTATTGACCTTAATTGGAATATTCTATACAAGAAAATATTTGTTTCTCTTTAAACAATTATAATATAATTACTCTTCTTTTTCACAAAATAAAAATTAAATTTAATAAAATTTCTTTGGGTAACCGAAGAATATATTATTTTATCTAAAAATTAGAAATTTCAGATATACACTATAAATTAATGTCCACTTAAGCACCAGCTATTTGTGAACTAATCTGCTCAGGCATGTCGACAACTAGAATTCTACACTAAATTATTTTAAATGTAATCTCTCTTGGCTACAAAAAATAACATATGTTTACGCGAATACTCGTTTGTTCATACTTTAAGCTATTTCCCCCTCATTTGACTAACAAGTGTTTACTGATGTAGCGAATTTAAGTGCTTAAGAGCTCAAAGACCTTAAGGATATGTTTGTTGGAAAACATACTGCAATAACACACTAAAAAACTATACCTACAAATACATATACAGTATAAGACATGTTTTTAAGGAAATACTACCAGCAGACAATAATACAAACATCACAGTGAATATGCGTCGAATGAAGTTAAATATACACACACGCATATCAAAACACATCAAAACATACAAACATAACCATAATGAAAGAAAGACAACGAAAAAGTAATAATAATAACAATAAAAAAAACACAAATAATAATGTTGGTCTAACCTGACCTCAGACAACTTCCCTCAGACAATATTTAGTTATTGCTTATTTTATTTATACCGTTTGCGTACACCGGTACTCGCCTCGACGCCATCGACAGTCCTACAATGTTGCTGTGCTGTATTTGTATCATCTGCTATCACACAAAAAAAAAAGTACAAAAAACACATAAAAATCTACCGCTAAGTAGCTACGTGTTTCATACACACACACACATTCACGCATACACCAACTCATATATTTGCGAAATTGTTTGTTTATGTTTGACAACGTTACTTCTTGGTGTCGTCAATCTCTATTATTCGTACGCCAACTCGTGTAGCAGTCGCGCACATGCACACGCACACACAAATATCAAGTAGTATGTGTGCGTATATTTAATAACCTTCATAAAATTGTAAGCCCGACAAATGAAATAAACGCTTATGCACGTGATACATACACATACATATGCATATTTTATTTTATATATAATACATTTCCATATAAACATATATGTGTCTATGCCCTCACTCGCTTATTAGTTAGACGACGGTATGCAGCAAATATAAAACGTAGCATAAAAGCAGGCGCTTAAGTAAGTACCATAAGACTCGGGATTTAAAAAGTAAATATAATCGTGTACAAACTTATGTATGTTAATGTTACAGCGTCTAGCGTGTAATATCTTCAAAGTGTGTTGTGAAAATCGATGAAGGAAGTAAAAATAAAATATGTACTGTATGTAGATGCCGTAGGAAGAATTTATTGGAACACTGCATATGGGTATTTATTTGTATAAGTGATGATTTTCTTATAAAGCAGCTTTAAGTTGTGAAAGCGCCACATGTAAGAAGTAAATGAAGAAATAAGAAGTAACTAAAGTAAGCTTGAACCATAGTTTATTGAAGGTTCGAGCATTTGCTGTATGTTGAGCAGTTGTGGGAACAAAGAAAGCGAGTTTAGAAATTTAGTAGGGTAGAATATGAATGTATGATTTTTCCTTCCGATTTGTTCGTTATGGTGTTTATAATATATAACTTATAATTTTTGTAACTGATTCAAAGGTAAACATTTTAAAAAAATATTTAGCTTAAACTTAATGTTTCTGATATTCTAATTTATTTGATTTAAAAATATGTCATACAATTTAAATAACCGATTTTTAAATAAATTTTATAGAATCTCCTCAATGTTTAGAGTATAAAAATCAACTACTATAAATTTTAACAATTTTTGAGATTAAAATATATGATTATTGACTTTTTGATTATTTTACAGACAACTTCCATGACTATAGACGCAGAATTAATGATTATATGTTAAAAAATGTCTTAAAAAGCGCCGTAGTATACATATTTCGATATATAAATATACATATGTTTATAAAACTATACCAAAGCCATATAGTATATATACATACTTCTAAAAAAGCTCCTAGTTAAGCACCAGTTCTTAATTCTCATTTCTCTCTAATCAAAAACTACAAATTTTTTCTTACATTTCTTTTATTTTTATTGTCTGTGTATGCATTTATGTATAGATGTGTGTCATTACTGTTCTTCCAAACAAGTAAAGGAATGTGGTACTTTTGAAGCTTATTTATTAGTTTTGTTACTGCTTTTAATGGTCGCTTCAGAAACAACGAGAAGATAGTAGATAGCATGATTTGTGTGTATGCCGATTGTTTTGAAATTTTAAAATGAGAATTTTATGTACATTCATACACACAGTACATCAGTATGTATATACTATTGCATATACATATTTAATATTATTGTTTGATTGTTTGGTTTGTTCACTTCTTCGCGATTCTTTTTCGCATGTTTGGCGGCGTTTTGTTTTGTTTGCGTGTTTCGCGCTTTTTTCAATTGTATTTTGCTTTTAAGTGAATGAATAATGAACTTCACGAAAAGTGAGTCACACTGGTGATGAATGAAATAATTTCAATATGTATGCATGCTTATATGCTATATATGTATTTATGTGCTTATATACTTTTATAAATATGTATCCATTTTATTCGATATTTTGAATGGATAATTAATGGGTGTAAAATAGACTTCAAAATTTATCGAATCGAATGGAAAATCAGTTAAAAACTTTTAATAGGCTTTTCAACTCCGAGTTTATTTAAAAAATCGTCTGATACAATTTTTTAAATAAATTTGAATTTTTAGAAGACTATTAAATTTTTTAGCTGAGTTTTCGATTCTTTACTTCTCAGCACGCTTTATTTGAGCTCTGCTCACTGGTAAACAATTTTATATATTGGATTATGCCAGTCTCCTTACTTTATATTGGTTATTTGTTACTCTTAAAATTATATAACCTTTTGATTTTATAGCTCCCTTTGATCATGCCACTCTCTTTACTTTATACCAGTTATCTGCTCGATTTCCCTCGGCCCAAAATTTGACGAAATGAAAATATTTACTGCTTATTATTTAAAAAATTGTTGCTTTCAAATACCAATTTGATTATGCCACTCTTTTAGCTTTATACCAGTTATATGTAAGATTCGCCTCGCTCCAACATTTGACGAAACGAAAATAGTTACTGTTTATCAATGCTAAAAATCTTTCTTTCATATCTCCATTTTATTATGCCACTCTCTTTTCTTTATACCAGTTATTTGTTCGATTCGCCTCGCTCCAAAGTTTGACGAAACGAAAATAGTTATGGCTTATCAATGCTAAAAAGCTTGTTTTCATATCTTAATTTGATTCTGCCACTCGTTTTGCTTCATACCAGTTATTAGTTCAACTTGGCGAACAGAAAATAATTGCGGTTTATCAATTTTAAGATGGTAACACCATTGCTTTCACATCCCTTTTGGATTAAGCAACTCTCTTAGTTTTATACCAGTTATCTGTTCGATGCACTTCGCTCCAAAGTTTGGCGAATAGTTACGGTTTTTAATGGTAAAATGGTATAAACACTTGTTTTCAAATATCCATTTGATTAGGTCACTCTCTTAGCATTATACCAGTTATTAAATCGTTTCGTCTCGCTTCGAAGTGTGACGAAATGAAAATGGTTATATGTAGTTATAGGAAATAAATAAAAGTTTGTAACATGTGAGAAGACTCGACAAAAATATACTGGAACCAAAATTTCCACGAAGGTTATAGTGAAATATCAAAAACTGCGTATGTATGCAGTTTTTTATGAAGTTTTGACTGTTTAAAAATATTTCGTCAACTCAAAAAATCAATTTTCACCGACAATAATTGTTTTCCTCGAAAAAATGTTCGACATTTATTAAAATTAATTTGAAAGATTCTACTCTAAAAAATATGCATACATATGTATGTACATATATTTTAAATTTTTTTATCTAATTTCAAATATTCAACTCGAAAAAAAATTAATGTATCTAAAAAAATATTCTAATCTAAATAATGTAAACATATATGTATGTATATGTATTTTAAAGCTTTTTGTTCACACTCACCATCACAAGATAACGTCACATCCGCCAATACGTCCGATTTGAATAGATTTGAGAATGTTATGGCCAAATTGGACGAGTAACTGTTCCATTTTAAACAAAATTGTTGTTGTGGATCCATTTTGTGTTATTTTAAGTAGTAGTGATTAATATAATTAATTAAAAATTAAACGCTTAATTTGTTTTTAAAGCACTAACAACGCTTCAAAATTAAACACGAATGTTGTTGTTGCAAGTTACCGGTACGAAACAATAAAACTAAGTAGATTAACGCTAAGAACGTAGCTAAATGTATATGTATGTTTATTTGTAAAAACAGCCAAATGTTTGTGTTGTTAGCCCGAAAATGAGGAGCTAATTGTTGTCCAGCAGCCAAAGCGGCAATTAATTGCCACACAAATTTCGACACTATTTCCAAAATGTTAAGTGTGCCGCTGCGTTGGTTCAAGCCATGCGCATGCGGAGCTTGTTATTTTGTTTTGGACTTTGAGGACTTTGCTTTTCCCCGTTCGTTTCTTTTTTCTTGCTTCCTGCCAAAAATAATTTCTTTCAACACTTTTCCTCAGTGTTTTTGTTGTTGCTGTTGCCAAAAATGCGTATTCTTCTTCTTTGCTTTGCTTTGATGCGTCTCTTTCAGACCTGCCTTAACAGCTGCGCTGCGTTGGCTAAACTCAATGACATGCGCAATAGGGGAGTCAGTAACGGCATAGGCTTTAACGGCGTATTTCCGCGCCTGCTTGTCGCGTTCGTCCACGTAACTGTATCCGTATCCGTTTTACTCGCACCCGGCGTCGTGGTCGGCGTCGTTGCCGTCACTGAGCTACTCTTCAACGTCGTTGAATTGCTGCAGCCGTTGCCCTTCGTTAATGCTGTTCTAGCGCTTTCTTCGCTTGTCGTACTCGTCGTTGTTGTTCTTGCGCTACTGTGGCTCGTATTGTGTAAGCTGCGCGCTTGTTGCTCGTACGTGAAGTTAACTCCGCCAACTGTCGCTGTCACTTGCACTTGCCCTTGCTTTTGCTTCCAATTATACTTTTGCGTCTGCGTTTGCGCTTCTACTTGCCTTCGTGTTGCTACGTTTCGTGCGCTTTGTTGTTGTTGTTTTACTGCCACAAAGCAATCCGAATAAATGTTGCCAAAATGAAAATTTCGATAATTTTTTTGCTGCATAAAGTCTATGCGTCGTTGTTTAAGTTCTCTGAAGAATTTCTGATAATGCCAAAGGGAATTTTCCAATTTTGTTGATTTTCTGCTTTTGGGCGTTCTTCGCATTTAACTGGCTTGTAGTGCTGGCTGGCGTGCGCGCTACACCAAAATGCGCCGCTGCTGCTGCTCCTGCTCCTCCTCAACTACAAGCGCGAACGTACTACGCAATTTATTCGTCGACACGTGTGCTGTGCGCCTGCGCAATAGCAAAGGTTGCGTCGCTGTGCTCCTCCTCCCTTTGCTGGTTTCCTTCCGTTTTCTTTGTGCTTGGCGTGCGTTTTTGCTGCACACACACTCACACTCGTACACGTGGTCTTAGTGACGCGTCAATTTATCTTCGGGTATTCCGTCCAAACGCACACGGCAAAAAGCTGCAATGAAAATGAAACGTAGAAAATCATTAATGCAAATTGAAGGCATAAAATTCATTTCATATGAGCATTGTGTGAAACGCATAGACTGCTTAGTGTGCTTAGTGTGGTTGCCTAGCAGGCGTAATTCAATTAGAAAAGTGCATTTTCCAAAAAAAACCTAATGCGCAGACGCCAAAGTGTTTTACTTTGAAATTTATTGTTTGGAAGTTAGTTCAGCGCAGCAGGCTAAGAATTTTAATACAATATTTTTGGCATATTCTAAAGACAATTCTTTTTACTGAAAGGACAGGACTTGGTCGGTAAAAATCTGGCTGGAACCGGTTGCTATGGGAGTTGTAGAGCTATGACTAGAAACATTAGTTGAAGTTTCGAGTTATTTCAGTATATTTGTATATTTGAGAGTTCGATGGGGAACATAGGGATAGGGATATCACTTCGACGCCATTCCAATGGTAGCTAAAACTCCTATATATTTGATCATAAAACCTGACAAAACGCTTTAAACATATTCCAGATTTGTAAACTTAGGTTTAAAGTTCGATTCTAACAGAGATATCACTTGGACGCCAGTTCGTTCTGGTATCTAAAACACCTATTATATTAGATCATAAGACTCTTACAAATCGACAAAGCGCTTTAAGCCTATCACAGATTTGTTGAGACAGTTAATGTTTGTCACGGCTATGTCCTTTGGTTCGCCGAATATAATATCGAGATGTTTCAGTCTCAGTCGTCTCTGTTTCCTTAACTGTCGGGTTTACGTAACAGGAACGGACATGAATTTTTAGCCGGGCAACAAGGACTGTCAACTCGGCAGATTTTTGCCACTATACAAAACAACAACATTAACAAGCCTCAGAATTACAAAGGATGGGCAATAAAGTGTCTGGATGATGCCACCTCACCCTACGTCATTCAATTTTCCCGAGAAGCGTCCGAAAATATTTTTAGCCATACCACATATGAATGCTATTGGACTGTGTCCACTAAGAGCCCCCTGATTGCCGCAAGATGAAATTTGCGCAGGACAATAACTTCTCGGTAGATTTTTGCGGAGCTAGTCGACGACCAGCGCATGATAAGTGCAAGCGAGGTTCATTGGTCCAATGCCAAAACACAAAACGTCAATGGAGATCTTAATCGGTCCCATTGCGATGTGAGCAGGACTCTGGCTAAGTCATCGGCTTTGCAGTTGACAGCGATGCAGAAACGAGTCTGATGATGAAGTAGATTGATGCTTTTTTAGTAAAGACAGACACTCCTTAACTAGCTTTGAGCGCACAGCTACTGAGCCCAGCGCTCTAGTATTGTCTCTCTGCTATCGGAGTGACTACACAACTCTCCAAAAATAAAAGTATGTATAAGTACAGTGTCCAAGGGGTGACCTGAGTCAATTCTTCTTCAAGGTTCTGTATTGTATAAAGCATTAAATGAATCTTGTTCTGCGAGTTTGAGGCCCAGTAAACGTCTTCTATAATAATTTAATGAAGTTTTTGGGAAATCTTAGAAGTCTATTTTGGAGTTTTCTATAAACTATAATTTGGAATGGCTTAAGATTTACATCGAGAATTAGAATTATGAGAAATTTGGTTCACGATTTAATTTCATCTTTTGGCTTAGAATATTTTAAGTTACTGTAAACAACAGAAATAGCGCTCGCATGTCAAAACTGTCAAACTTTACGTTAAAGTTGTCAGTTGTCAGATTGAATTACTAGGTTCACCAAATCCCGTAATATTAAAGACTACATAAGTACCTTTGTTTTAAAATGTCTCTGCATATAAATTTTACTCTTTCTCTCTCTCAATCTGTCACTGCATAGTTATGGCTTGATATTTGTATTTTATGCAGAATCTGACAATTACGAATACAAAAACAATAACAAAATCAATATCTTCTTGTTATTTTGAGTGAATGCAATCTGAGGTCAGTGCGGCTGACTTGGGACTCCGGGAAAAATGAAAGAGCTAATGCATATATGTATCTCTCTGTCTATATCGTCTATAACCGCAATTTGCATGTTTATTTAATAAATTCTGAAAATGCATAAATATTTGTTTACACACACTCATGCACTTGTAGCTATTACGATTATTTGTATTGGCTGGCGTGACAAAGTGTTGAAATAATAAAATTCGAGATTTTATTTCAACGCCGCGCATTTGACTTAAACTCGTTAAACAACAATGAATGGCGGCGAATTTGAATTATTCTATATGATTTATACGCAGAATGGCGTTGTCAAACAATTAAAGTGAATTCATAAATTTATGCTTCGCTCGCGCGCACTCTCTCTTAGTTTTTAGCTACGCTTCGCATTGCAATGATGCCATGAGCGCAGTTCTGTTTTTTGGCGCTTTTTCCATTTGACTAATATTATTTATATTTGCGCGTTGTTTGGTTTTGAATTTATTTCACGTTTAAAATGCTTGTGATGACATTTGGCTTGGTGCAAGCGATGACAAAATTGTTATTATAAATAAAAGAGTAGAAAGAATCAATACAGCGGCTCAACTGGTTATGGTGTCAAACTAGTTACAAATGAAAGGCACAAAATTTAATTTAAAAAAATGAAAAATAAAAAATAAAATAATTAAAAAAAATTTTATGAAAAAAAATAATTAAAAAAATTAAAAATAAAATTATTAAAAAAAAGTTATTTAAAAAATTAATTAAAAAAAAATTATTTAAAAATAAATTAATTAAAAAAAATAATAATTTAAAAAAATTAATTGAAAAAAAATTAATTAAAAAAAATTAAAAAAAGACGTGTTTTTTTTTTAATTATAATTTTTCATATTAAACTTTAAAGGTGAAATGGTCCTCAAGGTTTTTATTATAAGGTTATATCCATCACGTCCATTGGTCCTTTACGATACCAGATTCCTCGATAATTTTCTTCAAATGTCACTCGAGTAACTTATACACCAATTTCTAAATGCAATAATTATTTATAAAAGAAATCATCTTCCCTGAGTCACCCTGTGCTGAAGTAGAAATTCTCTGCCTTATTCCTATCACTTGCACACTGACGATAAAAACTGCAACAACTTCCAATTGGCTTCACCGCATTCGACTGACTTCACTTGGCACACAACAGCAAGCTATGAATTACGAATTTGAGAATTTGCTTTCTAATGATTGAACAAATTCGCGGAAACGCATCCGCAACATGCCACTCGCCCCTGCGCACGCCGCTCAAGGCGAAACGGTTGAATTCAACTTCAGTTTCAGCCGCAACAGAGCGCAAGCGTCAACGAAACCGCTCGCTTGCACAGGTATGCAACATGGCATAATAACAACAACAACTAAAACAACAGTGCTGGCAATAAAAGCAACAGTAAAAAGCATTTGAATGGAGTCACCTGCAATTTCCTGGAATTGCGGCGCGATGGAGCATAGAGCATCACAGCAACATAAGCCGCTCTAAGATGCGTGCGTGCCCCAAAAAGAAGTGGACCAAAAGCAAACAACAAACAAAAACAAAAAGTGATGGAGATGCTGCAAAAAATTGTCAAGGTTAAAGCGCATCGCAAGCAATCTAAATTAAAGCAAAAGCATTAGGCAATAATACAACAACAGTTTCCTTTTCGCCCAAAAGTCAACGCGTTGTTGTTGTTGGCTTACGGTGCCAACGTCAGTGTTGCTGCTGCTGCTGTGAATGCAACTGCTGTTCGGACACACTTTTTCGATTTTTTTTTTGTTTATACATACATACATATGTATACCGATATTTATATACGTACATACATATGATAAGTATAATTTTTGTTGCGCTTATTTATTTTTGATTTGCTTCGGAGTGTTCCTTTGCTGGTGGGTTTTGCTTGTTGCGGCGGCTTTTTGTTTAGATCCTCACGCTGCGCTTCTCAGCGTTGCTCCACTCTTCGTTTTTTATGCGCTCAACTCGAGGCATTTCCAGGAATTAAATCGAATATCTCTACTGCGCTTGGCAGCCGAAGCGAGGGTTTCGCTTTTATTTGGGTTTTCAGTTTCAATATGTTGCCGCTGCGTTCACGCATAGTTGATGCTAGCAAATGCGCTCGATTAGTTGTTAATAAATTTTGCACACGGAAATACCTAATACATACATACATGCATACATATTTGTGAGCATATGTATTTGTTGCCCCCCACCATGCTTTGTGGGCTGCATTGAAAGCGCGCATGCTTCTGTGTCTATGTTGAGTAAAGTATATATTGTTGCTTAGCTTGCTGTGTGCAATTTGTCAGCAATAAATTTTAAAAGGGCCAAAAGATAGAATTACAACGTTTTGCAAGCCTTGTCTAATTGGTCAATGGGGGTGCAATGGTTGGGATGCATAAAAAACGGACAGAAATCAGCCAGATAAGTCTAAAAATTTCTAAGTTGAGGGAATAGTTTATATTTATGCAGATTTTATTACGAATTTTGTACACCCATAAGGAAACGTCGGTTACCCTATAAAATATATTTGTAAATGATCTGCGTGTTTGTCGCTCTGTGATATACAAAGGGGCTATAAGTCCCATAGTTTCTGAGTTACCGATCTGTAATCTTGCACACTTTCTTTGCTTCCACTGAAGCTGCTCATTTATCGGAATTACCGATATCGGACCACTACAGCCTATCGCTGCCATACAAACTGACCGATCAAAATCGAGTCCTTGTATGAGAAGCTATTATAGTTTACAAGGTATCTCCATGAAATTTGGGTAAAGCTATTATCCAAGACAACGCTACAATCTCCGAAAAAAAATTTTCTGATCGGACCACTATAGCATACAGCTGTCATACAAATTTACCAATCAAAATGATTTGCTTGTATTGAAAACTATTATCGTTTACAAGATAATTACATGAAATTTCGGTTGTGATATTATTCAAGACAACTTTGCAACCTCCGAAGAAATTGTGCAGATCGGACCACTAAAACCACTAAAGTTATAGCTGCCATACAAATTGACCGATCAACCAGGAGTCCTTGTATGGAAAACTATTACATTTTACAAGATATCTTCATGAAATTTGGGTTATAATAATATCCAAGGCAACTCTGAAACCTCCGCAAAAATTGTGCAGATCGGATCACCATAGCATATAGCTGTCATACAAACTGATTATTCAAAATCAAGATAAAGATCTTTTGATAACCTTTTTGCTATAAAAAATGCAACTGGGATGGGTATTATAGCTTCGGTTGCAAGCCACAGTTAAAATATTTTTTTGTTTTTACCGAAAATTTAAAAATTGTACCGCAAATTTAATAGTTTTTTAAGTACGCTATTTAAATACAAAATAAAGTCTTATTGCGTATTTAAAAACATATACTTATGACGTCAAATAAAGTCTTGACTTATAAACTAGGGTGCGCAAGCATATGCACAGCCACACGCAATTGTAAAGTGCATACAAATACATATTTATATCGTTAGATATACATATAATTAAATGTGTCTAAGTACGCACAAGCTTTTCTCCTATAAACGCGGCATCTTTATTGTTGTTATGCAATATCAGCTATGTATGTATATATGTACATATATTATATGTATATGCTTTGCACATAAACTTTCCGAAAAGGGTCATAACTACTATTTTCTCACCCCAATTCAAAGGCTTAACCTCATTTTTGCAATGCTGTCCTATTGTTATTATTTTATTTCAAACACACCTATATTCATATATATAGCATTAATATATATTTATACATATGTATGTGCACCTCTGCATAGTAATAAAGATCACTTAGTTCTATTCCTTCTTTGTGTAATTTCTGTACTGTCTTTTCTTTGCAATTGTCTAGCAAAGCAGCAACTACGCCGTGGAATTTCCAGTTGCAACAGGGTGCTTTCAGTCTATTTCCATTCTATATACTAAATGAAGACCATGAAAGGATAATAAACACACCTGAATTCTTGAGATGTGCGCAGCAAGCTTTTAATGACTTACAATGGCAATTGTTGTTTGTATTCCTCTTTAAATTTTTTGCTTTTGTAAATGTAAATTCCTTAAGAGCTTAGCTTTATGAGTAATATATACTTCTCTTGTACAATTTTTGTACGGAACTGTAACGTTAAATCATCTGCTTTATTTTTGTTAAAACTAAGAATATACATAACCTAGTTAAGAAAACGTTTTTGCTCCCCCCAGAAGCTGTTTATTTGAAGAAGCCTTACAAACTGACTGATCAAAATCAAGCTCTTGTAAGGAAAACTTTTTATTTGTAAATTTGTAATTTAAAAAGTATTTTAACTAGTTAATATTGTTTCCTATTTTATTTAACAAACGCAATATTTTTTAATAAATAATTTATGTTTTTGTTTATATAAAATTATAATAATCTTCAATTTATTTTATTTATTTCTTTCAGTGCGACGTTCAAACAGCAAAAGTCGCATAATTAATAGAAATCGATCGGTAAGTCGGCTCAAAATCTAATATAAACTCATAAATTTGTAACCCCAAATAATTCTAAGCTCTCTCAACACTGTGAGTAATTTAATTAAGAACAGTATTGTGCCGCATGTTGTTGTTGTGTCCCATTACGAACAGATTTGCGAATGCCTTTTTGGCATTATTTCCACTTAGTACTTATGTATATGTATTTCTCATTTAGGATATATGTGCCTGATTCTTTCAAAATTGTGTTCTATAATTGATTTTTTCGTCTAAAATTAGGAAATAATTTATTGTATGGCTTACAAAATTCTGATTTATAATTCCCTGTATGCATTTTTCTATATTTTAACAACTTTCAGCCTAAATGTAGGCAATGTTTGAAACTAATTAATTAATTAAAAGCATAAACATATATTTTAAGCTTTTTATTTTTAACTTCTACCCGGTTGGACCCTTTATTTAAAACGGTTATGCAACGTTATCCGAAATGTAGGCAATGAATATGGCACCCAATAGTCCATTTGTACCAATTTTTATACTTCTATATTAAAATTTTTGTGTGAAATTTTTTTAAACTTACAAATAAAAAAGTGTCCGGTTTTTATAAAAAAAATATTAGTTAGAAAAAAAAATTGATTCTAAAATTTTTTTATTATAAAATTATTTTAATTATTATTTTTTTTTTAATTTTTATAAATTTGTTTTCAATTAAAAAGTTTTATAAATGTTTATTAAAATTTTGTGTGAAATTTTCTTTAATTTATAAATAATTTTTTATAAAAAAAATAATAATTTAAATTTTAAAATTATAAAATTGTATTAATTTATTAAGTAAATTTTTTTATTTTGAAAAAAAATCAATAGAAACATTTTTTTAATTACAAAAAAATTTTAGTTTATATTAAATTTTAGTTTGTATTAAAGTAATAACTTATTTTTATATTATATTTTTTTATTACTTTTTATATTTGTTATAATTAAATTGTTTAGAAATTTTTTATTTAAATTGTTTTAGAAATGTTAATTGAAATTTTTTATGAAATTTTTTATGAAATTTTCTTAAATTTATAATAAAAAAATTTGCATTTTTATAAAAAAATTTAATTATAACATTAAAAAAAAATAATTATAATTAATATTTAAAATTAATAATTGAACTAAATTAATTTATTAAAAAAGTTTACGTTTTGAAAGAAAAATGCAATTAGAAAATCTTTTTAATTGTAAAAAAATTTTAGTATAAAATATTTTCTTTAAAAAAATTAAGCCAATGTTATTAAGGGAATAACTTATATTTTTTATGAAGGTTTTATGTTTCTAAAGTTTTGTATTTTCTTGTTTTTGCACTTAAAACTTGCCAAAAAGTAAAAAGTGCCAATATTTTGTGTTAAATTGACAATTTTTTTGTATGTATGTATGTATGTGTGTATGCGTACCAAAAAATTTTAAAGAATCATAAATTCAAACGGAAAACTGCTCATTTTCGCTTTCAACGCGCCACTTACAGCAGCAGCATTGGCGACGAAATTGTGACAATTTCTTATTTCTCACCTCTCCTGACATTCGCCATTTTCGCTTATCACACATTTTTGAGCATTTTTATGCGCACAACACATCAGGGAATGCATTGTCACGACAATTGTGCCACTTAGGAAATATGTATAAAAATCGAAATAAATACGAGAGTGTGTATATGTGCCCTTAACAGGGAAATATGAAAGACTAGGTTAGCAAAAATATATATTATAGAGCTATGTACGTGTGAAAGTTGCTATGCAACACCTTGCAAATGGTGTGGAGCGGAGCAATTGACTGGCAAACTGAACCGAAAAGAATGTAAACGCAGAAGGTTTCTCAAAAACCGCAAACACATTGCAACGCAAGTGTGTCGCCACCCACCGAGAGCCTTGAAAAGGAAATAACTTTCACTTTCGGCGGCAAACAAAATTTCTAAGAAAGTATTTTATATACAGCTGTATGTTAATATGTATTTGTATGTATGTAAATATGTATTTATATGTGTGTATATATGAAAAGTATGTTTTGCCGCTCCTCTCCATATCAGCAGCACATCAGAGGCACGTCAGAGGGTGTGGCAGCGGGTTGCAAATGGGGGGCGAAAAACTTCAACGAAACACTTTTCAACTTCTTGACAGCGCACACATTTCTTAGAAACATTTTGCCGCACACATTTTATTTCTATTTTCACTTGCAGCTGCTGTTTAACTTTCACTACACGTTGCACGCAGCGGCGGCGGCGACCAGCGAAACAGCAAATTGACAGCAGCGAAAATTTTGCTGTGACAGTGACAGGCTGTCAGGAGATTGGGGAGACATCTAGTGTAGCGGGGAGAGCGTAAAAAGGAGAGTGAGGGAGTGCGAGAGTAGGGGAGCCGGAGAATAGGGAACTGGGTGGTCACCGTAACTAAGCGCCACAAAAGACAAGCGCGTGCATGGAGCGTCTAGGGAGTTGCGGTAGCAGCAACACGCACACACACACCTCTGTATACACTATTAAGTTGCTAGTAGATACATTTTCCAGCGAAAAGCTTTTCATGCCTTCAACTGCAATTCAGGGATACAGAATTTTCAGCCACAATGCACAAGTGGCGCAAACGTAGCGACATCTAGTCAAAAGCGCTGCCGAGGGGTTTTTGTTTTTGTTTCTTTTTTTTTTTCTTTTCCTAGCTAACGCAGTGAAGCTGTATATCCTGCCGGATGCTCGTGGCCCCTCATACACCACGCCGTACGAGGTGAGCGTTTGTTTGCGTGTGTATGAGTGTAAGAGTGGTGGCGCTGCAGGTAGCGTCCATGGAAAAGCGCTATGGCATGATGTTAAATTCTCAAACTTTTTTTCCATACAAACTTTTACGGCTGCTTTTGCTGCTGCTGCTGCTGCATTAAATTTGTTGTAGATAAATGAAAGTGAACGCAAAGTTTTGAGTTGGAAGTGAACTTTTAAGAACGAATTTGTACTTGTGTTTTCTTTGCGTTATTGTTGTTGTTGTTAAACTTATTTTGAGCAGAATTTAGTTCTAAACAGTTTGCTGGCCGCTTCGCTGCAGGTTTATACTCGTATTTGTTACGCCTGCACGTTGTTGTTGTTGTGAAAAGCTGTCAACTCATTTATATATTTGTATATAAGTATATTGTACATTGAAAGTGAAAATACAAAAAGTAGTTGCTGGTCTTGTTCGGTAAAAGTTTTCGAGTAGAGTAGGCACACACACAAACTCAAACACAAACATTTTGGGCTGCGCGCAAATCTTTATGGCTTCATTAGGTATTTAGCTGGCTTTTGTGAAATTTTCGATTATTGAAAAATAATTTTAATGGCACATAGCCTGCAGTACATATTTTCAAGGGTTTGTTTAAACAGCTTAATAAGTTTGCAATGTTTTCTTTATACAAATTTAGCTCACTTTTAGACGTTTTAGATTTTATAATTGCAATGTGGACAGAAATATGTTGGTATAAAAAGGTGTTGTATTTCTAAAATTATATAAACAATTTTTAGTAGCTTAGACTGACTCATCGTGACAAGTAACTGGAATTAAAATAATAAAAAAAGATAAAATGTTAGCTTCGCCTGTACTGAAGCAATAACACCCTTCAGCGCTGCGCGTTTCATATAAAATGTATAAAACAAATGTATCTTCATTTTAATCGGTGAGCTTGTATGACAGCTATATGCTATAGCGGTCTGATCTCCACTATTTGTTCGGGGATTGTGACGTTGCCTTGTACAATAGTCTGTGCCAATTTTTTGGGAGATGGTAGCGTAACCTTGTACAATAATCTGTGCCAAATTTCGTAAAGATATCTCGTCAAATGGAAAAGTTTTCCATACAAGGACTTGATATTGAGCGGTCAGCTTTGTATGACAGCTATATTCTATAGTGGTCCGATATGACCAACTTGTTCGGAGATTGTAGCGATAACTTGGATAATAATTTATGCCAAGTTTCGTGAAGTTATCTCGTCAAAAAAAAAAGTTTTTTTATATAAAGACTTGGTTTTGATCGGGCGCTTTGTATGACAGATACATACATACATACATATATGCTATAGTGGTCCATTATTAGCGCTTCCGACAAAAGAACAGATAGACAGACATGGCTAATCGCCTCAGCTCATCATGCTGATCATTAAACCTAATAGAGTCACCGACATTTTCTTCTTTTTGATTAGGAATGATTAACTTAATACTTTCCTTATGCAAAATTCTTTATTTTGGTGATTTTTAGACACATATGTACATACAATACTATGTAAACAAAGTTAACAAGAGTTCAACCAACTCGTCTTGAATGCGGTCTAAAATGCAACAACCCCAAATTATGGCATATATTTATTATTTAAACATATGTATATACATTTTCATTTTCGAGTAAATTCATTACACAGTCATTAGCCACCAAGTCAAGAACTAAGTATCGTATATAGTACTATACATGCATACACACAAGCATAAGAACATGAAATCTACTTGTAATGCCATCGCCTGCACTACCTATTACACTCACCTCACTTAAACCACAACTATAACCAAAATGACTTGTAAATTGCATATAGATATCATTAATAAAATCTCAAAATTGTAACATAACTACAACAAACACGACGCGCTTAACTGCATAATATTCCCCAACTCGTGTGCAGCGAAGTGCGAAGCCAGCAATGCTCGTGCTTGTGAAAAATTTGACTACAGTGACAAGAACTATCTAAATATACATACATATATATATACAAGTGCACATGAGAAACAACGGTAAAACAATGCACAAACTATATTGCTGGCAACAAAAAAAAAAAAAAACACACACATACATACACCCATAAAAGCGAGCAAATGCACGTCTTAGATGACATGCATTTTGACACACGAATTCTCAACCGGATGACTGACTACTGACTGAGGTTGTCTCAGAAATTTAGGCCGAAAATTAGTTACTGGCATTATGTGTATGTATGTAAATGCAAGTATGCATGCAATAAAATTGGTTGTTTCTGTAGTTTAATTAACGGTGAGAAGTGTGGAGTCGAAGAGGTGGTAGAAAAAGACACGATTATGCATTTGTTTTTCACACGCGTACAGCGACGCATTTTTTAGCTGATAAGTAGGTATACGTATATGTAAATACATACATACATGTATGTATGTATATTTATGCTGTGCATAGTTTGGAACCATGGCTTTTCTGTTCACAATAACATTTATAATTACCCGCAATTATATGCGTGGCATCGTGTAATCACTTCAAATTTTTATTTGTGTGGTTCTTTTTTCGAAAGTTCAACATTTTTTTGGTTTAAAGATTTCTGTTGGTTAAATCACGTATTCGGTGGTGGTTATATAAAAGGGTGCATATTTTCTTGATAGACTAAATTTTTAGTTTAAATGGAGCTCAGAGGCTCAAATGTTAAAATTTTGAGTCTAAAAAAATATTCTTTTTGCTCTCTCAACATATCAACTCTTTTTATGTGAGGTTAGGTAGATGTTAAGTTTTTAAGAATATCAAGTTGTCCTTAACCTTGAAAAAATTTTATTGGGAAAAGACTGAATTTCTTCTTTGTATCTTCTTTGTATTTTTTTGGTATTTTTTGAGTTTCACTATATTAGATATTTTCTAATGTCCATTTTTTAATCGATTTAGCAAGTTTTCTTTGTTACCACAAAACTTGTCCCAAATTCTTAAGCAAAAAATTGAAGTGCCGAATGAATACTCTATAAAAACTAAATATCTTAGAGCTTCATCAAAAGCAAAAAAAAATTATATTTTCCACATAAAAAAAACAAAACCTACTGATCTCTATAATATCTAAGATTCTAAGAGCTTTGTCGGTGTCATTCAGTAAAATCTGTGACCAAATCACTAATTTCATTAATTACACTACACAACAAATCTGTAGAAAAAATTTGCGATTGATTTGAAAAGAGGTCTGTGGGGTTTTTTTTGAGATATCCTGATTAAGTTTTTCTGTTGAAAAATTCTTCATCACATATTTTTGTCATTTTAGTAATTGTTAGGTATTTTTACTTTCATTTTCAGTTTTAGTAAACCAAAATTTGCAAACAACCGTCTTTATTCAATTATTTTTAATCCATTATTTGCATTCACTGCTCTTGACAACGCTTGCGTTCCAAGTACTTTTACAAATCCATACAAATCTATTTACATTCTGTTGTCATAATAGAAAAATATTACTTCAACTTGCTTCCAGTAATAGTTGCAACATTATCATAATAAACGCATAACGATTAAATAACAGCATTTATAAGTTTATCCCATAACTTCGCAACTTAACAGCAATGTCTGTTATAACATATGTATGTATGTACTGTGCGACATGCTAACTGACATTTCCGCAAGGCTTGATTATGCACAAAGCCATATGCTTACAAAGACACACCCACCACCTGCACACATATAACAACTACAAGAATGACTGCAATACCTCCTGCCAATGACAGCGCACATCAAACGTTCACTCGGCAGAACAGTCGTTAACATTCGCATTTTTCTTATGTTTCGCGCTATAATACCTTCTAAAACACACAAAGCTTATATCACTTGCCTCAAACGCATAACAACATGCATATATACATACTAACCAATATATACACAAGAAAACACATAATTTTCATAATTCACATAATGTCCAAATGCTCAGCGATTGCTCATACTCAGCGTTACTACAATAATATTTTTGTTGAAATAATATCCTTGCAATATTATCGTTGTTGTTGCAATTGCACATCTAATCAGCCGTATTCATTCTTTCACTCATTCTCCACTTCTGCCAATACTTTTTGAAAATTGTCAATGCTATTTTTACATTTTTATTTGGTTTCACATTGTTTTCCTTTCTAATCTCTGTCATTTTTCTGTGTAATGTCACTTTGATGTTGTATCATCGTATAACGGTGCTGTGCGCCGCAGGGTTTTTCAAGCCAAGCATTTTTCGCTTCACTAGTTATGTCCCACTGTGATTATGACCACAAATTTCGCAAAGCGCTGTCAAAATGAGTTGTCTTTGCATACACACACCCATATACATACATGCAGCTGACTGCAGTTGATGTGTTGCATGTGGGTGCGTGCCATCAATGTTGCCTGCTATTGCAGCACATCTGTGATTATTATTACTGTATATATGTATATATTCTATGTAATAGTACATTTGTTACCATTTGTTATGCACAAAATATATTTATAATCTTTCTAACAGTTCTTTTGCACATGTGTCAAATGATGCAATGCGCTCCCACACTCCCACTCTCTCTCTCTCTCTCTCTGCTAGTGTATGCATATGGCGTGTGGGCGTGTTGTGCTTGCATATAATATGCCGAAGTATTTATTATGTGATAACAGGAGGCTGGTGCCGACTTGAAGAAGGCAGGTGGCTTGTATAACTTAAGCGGTATTTGTCAATATGAATTTATGTTGCTCTTGAATGTTTGAAAAAAAAAGCTTTTGCTTTGTTTATGTTGTGCCTGGTGACAAGTTATTAATATTTTCACAGATGTTTTGCTGCAAATTGTGGTTATGTTAATGGAAAAAGAAATAATCGATCAGGGTTAAGGTAGAGTAAGATGTTATTTTTGTTTTTAATCTCAAATATTTTGTTACACTGTATATACACAATGTATGTATATGTATGTACATATGTACCTTCCGAAGCATATCAGATTAAGAGAAAAATACTATTAATCGCCTTTGGTATTGATTTTTTTTTATAAAATTCTCATGTAATTTTTTATAGTTTCGATAGTTTTTTGACCTTTATTTTTGGTATTTATTCGCAAATCTTTCGTTGGTGCAACTTCTTTTAAGGGTGTAACTACTTTGGAATTTCAAAAAATCCATTTTTTATATCCACATATGTATGTACATATGTACATCAAATATACATATATTTAAGAATATTCTCCGAAAAAATTTAAATTGATCAAAACAAATAGTTTCGGAGATCTTCGAGATGACTGTAGTGCCTGAATTGAAATTTTTACACGACTTTCTTAGATCGAAGGAATAATATTATTGATAATTAAACTACTCAACAAATCTAAAAGAAAACTTTGACGCTGCTATGCTTATAGGTCTGTGGGTATTTGAGGCGTCTGGATGACGAATTTGGATTCAGAAATTTGTCATCACATACAGCTTGTTTTGTTAATTTAGTATATGGTGGTGGTTTGACTTCTACACGCCTTGACTACAAGACAAAAAATCACAAGTGTTAGATAATTTTTACTATCCTTTTCGATTTTAGCAACCTAAAATTATGAAAAAACAGCGTCTAACATCACAGTTGCAAAATGACTGCAAACAAGTGTAATTTTTTAAGACACTCTGCAGTAATATTTTTTAGAAAATCACTATCTTTAAAAAAATTGAGAAAAAAACCTTTTTTCGCACTTACAAACCGATAAGATCCCTTAAGCCTCTCGATCTTCAGAATGAACTTAAATATAGCAATTGTGAGTGAAACTCTTTGGCGACTATTTACAAATTTAATTCTAAACCAGGGCCAAGGTGAAAGTTGAGACCCAGTAAACGTTCAAAATGAACTCAGTAGACAAATTTGAAAATGATTTAAAAAATTTCCAAAATAAGTGGGGGAAATCTCGTACAATTCATCTAATAACTACTTATAATAAAAAATTTCGGTAGGATTAGATAGATATCGGCATCCACAGTAGTTGCAGGAATCAAATATTTTATATTTCGACGATTTTTTACAGTTATAAAAGCATTAATATCAAATATTCATTAATATCAAATATTGCGAAAAACACACTTTAAATAGTAAACAACACTGAAAAATTAATAAATAACAATAAGTTAAAAAATTAAACTAAAAAACAATAAAATTAAAAAAAAATTTTAAAATAGAAAAAATAATAAAATTTAAAAAATTAATAAAAAAATTAAAAAAAATAAACAAAAATAATCAAAAAATATTTAAAATTCAAAATTAAGTTCCGCTATTCCAAATTTTTTAACAAGAAACTATGTGTCCTGTATTCCCTTACACACATACCTAAGCACAAAATCGCATATCCGCAAACGCACATACACGCAGCCACATATAAATTAAAAACGCGAATTGTTCAACTATGACGGATGAATTTTTCCAGGTATTTATACCACACTTTTGCCGTTAAACACCGCGGCCAAACCATTTTCAAGCGTTGCTTGTGACTTGTGCTTATCAGTGCGACAGGCAGCAATGTGGCGAGAAACATGTCAACCTGTGCCGCCAGGATGTCAGCTTGGGCTGCTAAGGCTAGCCAGCAATTGTGCGCTGCCCCACCCATAAACCGGCAGGACGACCATGCAGCATTTGAACCTTCCCCTCCAGTCTCACTTTACTGAAGCTATGAAGGCGTGCAATGCGTTGTCAGCGAAAATTAAAAAGCAGATATGCGCACACAAACACTCACACACATATATACAAACACAAATTTATAACAATAACACTGCAAGCGCATGCAGAAAAAACGGCAGAAAAATAAATTAGAAAACGCAAAAATCAAACAAATTCAAATGCTACCAACATACACAGAGACACACACATACGGAAACCACGTTGATGGCAGCGGTTGAATGGCTGTTTAGTCGTTGGAACGTTGCGTTATTGCGCTGGCCCTGCTGGTTGTTGGAGGACCAAGGCACACAAAGCATCTGCACATACGCAGAAAAAATAATAATAGTACATATAATAACGGTATACAACAGCTGGCTGACAGTGACGTTGTTAGCGACAATGAATACTGAAGCGATACAAGTGGGCTGGCTGCCTGGCTGGCTGACCACGTACGGTGGCACCGTCGAGGCAGCCAAAGTGTGGAACGAGCAGAGACTAAGGACTCACAAAACGCACAGGAAGTATCGAACAGCCGGTTAGCAGCCAGGCAAAAGTGTGGCTGACGGCTAATGCTGCTGGAGAGTGAGGATAGTCTTTCATATAAGTGACGTTGCCTGTGCGCTGTGGCACGAATG
The DNA here is from genome assembly GCA_037783105.1 of Bactrocera zonata. NCBI lineage: Eukaryota > Metazoa > Arthropoda > Insecta > Diptera > Tephritidae > Bactrocera > Bactrocera zonata. Next base: position 122,448 of record JBAWJQ010005456.1, on the reverse strand, counting down.
TGCGACTATTCGCAGGAAAATGTCACTGGCGCACAACATTTACATACATGCCAGCCAAACAATCAACAAGCATATACACACAAACACACATTGTACACATTAAATTCGCACCGCTATTCAGCCATGCGTTTTGACCGAACTGAATTGAACTGACAAAACAGTTAAGAGTGAAGAGGCTTGCAAAAAAGAAACATGGAAAATTTCGGTTGCACCGAAGCTGGTATACCCTTCACAGGTGCATTTCTTATGGCATAAAAATGTATAAATTGATCTATAACTTATTTTTGCGGGGTCAGCTATATGCTATAGTGACTCAATCGGAACAATTTGTTCGGAGATTGTAGCACAATCTTGGATACAACTATATGTCAAATTTCGCGAAGACATATTTTCAAATAGAAAAGTTTTCCATACAAAAACTTGATTTTTAGTGATGAGTTTGTATGGCAGCTACATTTTATAGTGATCCGATCTGACCCATATATTCAGTGATAGTAGCGTTGACTTCGATAATAAAATATGCCAAATTTTGTGAAGATAGCTTTTATATTAAAAAAGGTTTCTATACCAGGACTTGATTTTTAGCGATCAGTTTGTATGGCAGCTATATCCTATAGTGGTCCGATATCGATAGTTCCGACAAGTGAGTAACTTCTTGGAGAGCAATTGACATGACCGAAATTTCAAACGGATATCTCAAGCTGGTGGGATAGTTTGGGTATATACAAACGACCAGACGGACGTCTCCTTCTATGTGTTACAAACTTTTTGACTTGAAATTTGAAATACCCTATAAAGGGTATAAAAAGTGCACATAAATGTTGCCGCAACAAGGCAGTCAATGGCTTGCCACCAATCTACAACTACACATCTATGGTACATTCACTCACACATCTCGTGAATAGCCCGCCCACATGACCGAACTGCCTGCTTTTGCCTCGAACTTTGCATAGCCTAGCACACCCCTATGACCCTCCACCACCGCTATAATGAACGCTTGGACGCATGTATCATTGATGAATGCGCCGCCGATAACAAATCTCAATCAAATGTCAAAAAGGTAACAGACATGCTGTAATGCTTTACAATTTTCACAGTGCGACAAGAACGGCTCGAGCAAAAAGAAAAACAGAATGCACGAGGCCAGTCTGGTCTATGCAAAATGAAATTGTTTTTCGGAAAAAGGCCTGACAATATCGCTGCGAAAGTTACGCAAAATCGCACAACACTTGGCCACATACACACATACATATATGCAAAAAGCAGGCTCACACCTACGCATATGCAATGGTTTGTGGGCGTGATTGTATTTGTTTGAAATTGACAGTTGAAATTGTTATTTCGAGTTTTACCTGTCAAAAAATCTAAAAAGGGCGTGAGCTTGTGTACAAAAATAAAAAATGTGTTTATGTATGTGTATGCAAGTACGCATATTTCCATGTATGCATGCTGTAGTGCTTTAGGTTTAGAAGAGGAGTTAATTTATAGTGGTTAAAGTTTTTAATGAAATGTTAAAATGAAAGAAAAGGTTGCAAATTGCATAGCTTTCAATACATTTTTCAAAAAAGATATCAAACTTTTAAACAAAAATAACCAATTTGTGATAATATGGTCTATGTATTAGTAATTAGTCTGAAATTATTCAGACCTTACGAAGTCGAAGTCTTTGAAAAAGAGTTTGTTTGCGCTTTCAACCGATAAAAATAAACATATTCTCTCGGGCTTTCCAATAAGAGCGCGGTTTGGGATATCAATAAATGTCTTCCTGTGAAAGTACATTCGATACACCGTTATGTATGGATCAGTCATCATATAAATTTCTTTTCATGGCCACCACGTGCACGCTTGCAGAAGTCCAGACGCTGAACACAATTTTCGACGGGTTTCAAGCATAAATCGGCCGATACTGCAGCAATTTCATGTTCGATATTCATACGAAACTCATCAATCGGCACCTGCTTGTTGGCGTAGACCATAGACTAGACGTGGCCATACAGGAAATAGTCTAACGGCGGCTAATTGACTGGGCCATTTCGTGAGATAACAGACTCACCAAAATCGGTTTTCCATAAATCGATTGTGGCATTCGCTGGCCTGCGAAAAATATTCGGTTGTCATTGAGCGGTAGCGATTCCCATTCACAGTAACGTGCCAGTCTTGATCATCACGGAAGAAGTAGGGCCCAATGATATGTTTTTGGAATGCAATGGTGACTCATGGAGTACGTGTGGATTGCCACCCGACCAATAACGCTTATTTTGCTTATTGACGAAGGCATTCAGAGAGAAATGAGCCTCATTGCCGAAGAGGATTTTTCGATGAAAATCCCGATCATTTTCAAATTGTTGCTCAGCACAATTCTCGAACATGCGACTATTTTGGTGGTCAAGAGGCTTCAGTTCGTGCGTTAATTTGATCTTATACAACCTTACAAGATCTTTCGCAAAATTCGCCACAACGACGTCACAGAGATGCCCAACGCTTGAGAAGGACGTGTGATAGACTGATTTAGGTCTTTCTAATTGACACTCGCTTAAAAGTCAGGTATGCGTTTAAAAAAATATCAGAAATTTTTATTATGTATTACTATTAATCCGTATGGAAAAAAACATCCATAAAAATGTTTATAAAACAGTTATAATTTTCCTCTATGATGACCCAAAGCTCTAGACTAAAAAATTCATAAACGAATTTTTGAGTTAAAAATAACTCTTTCCGCTCAATTGCGCTCGATTCTTATGCCTTTAAACTTCAAGTGGCACTTCTTCTCTCCCTACAACAAAAGCAATCCTTTACTTTCGAAGAATATTCCTTCATTTTTGGAAAACAAATATTTGTACAACAAAAATTTGAATGGAATGACGCATATCATACTCATATGTATTTAAAGGATATGCATCCATAAATATATTACCAGCATTTTATTGCCAAGTTAAATAAACTTAATTAATATTGACGACTTGATTGCGCAATTTTTTCGGCGCAGCGCTAAATATTAGCCATTTTTAAGCTATACAGGGGATTTTTTCGTACAAACAATGGCAGAATAAATAGAAATTAAAAAAGGAGCAGCAGCCACTGTTTGTTGTTCAATTAAAAAATAGCCGAATACCAAGCCAAGGCACTTGAGTGGCGAAAAAACTTCACAAAACAATGTGTAATGTATGAGTGACAGCACTAAAGTCCTTAACCAGCCATTATAGAGCTTTACTTTTGGTAGTTTTTTCCAAGTCCCATACTATACAGTGGTTTTTATACCCTGAAAAGTGTATATAAGGTTTGTCATGAAGTTTTTAATTCATGGAAGGAAAAAGTATATAGATTTTGAGATATCGAACTGAAAATTTGCACACTTTCTTTTCTCTCCAAGATGTTGCTCATTTATCAGAATGGCTGAGATCGGACCATTATTGCATGTAGCTGCCATGCAAACTGATTCATCAATAGCAAGTATTTGTATGGAACACTTTTTTATTTAAAGAGATATCTTCACGAAATTTGGTGTGGACTATTATGTAAAACAACACTAGAATATCTGAATATATTGTCCAAATCGAACCACTATAGCATATAGCTGCCATACAAACTGACCTTGCTAAATAATCTGCATGAAAATCGGCACAGATTGTTGTCTAAGATAAGGTTACTATATCCACACATATCATTCAAATCGGACCACTATAGCATATAGCTGTCATACAAACTGACGCATCAAAATCAAAATAAAGTTCTTTTATGCCACTTTTTGCTATGAAGAATGTACCCGTTAAGGGTATTATAGCTTCCCTGCAACCAAAGTTAATATTTTTTTTGCCATATGTACGTTTGTTTGAGCGTATACGCCAAGCGAGAGCGCGCAAAAGGCAAACGTTATTGTAAAACTAAATTAAGATTGAAATGTAAAACTGAAAACGTTTTACACAATTACAATGTATCAATTCTAAATGAACAAATACAACCACACACACATGCACATATACATATGCATACGTATTCAAAGATTTACAAGCACGCAAGTGCATAAACAATACCGCCGCCGAAAGAGTTTGAGCAGCCAAATATGCTAAGAGTGGTGTTCCGATATAACCGCCGGCATTAGGTCTGCTTGCCGCCATACAAATTCTGTATGAAAGTCCTGATATCGCGATTTAATGGAGATGAGTGGCTCAAAAGTCTGCGTCATGACCACTTTCGATATCGATGAATTGCGTTGATGAATTAGTGGCGGTGTGGGGACGAAAGGGTTATTTTAGGGGGTAAAGGCGCGCCAGCTGCAGCTAACTGCTTAATCGTACACCAAAAGGCACTACGTTAACGAGCGGCACACACACGCACACCGAAGGATACACTCCTTCTGCCTATCTCAACTGCTGGAAATTAGCGTGTGAGTAGTTGGTAAAAAATCGAAATAGCTCCAAAAATACAATATTTCTTTGTCCATTTGGTTTTTGTTGCTTTTATTTTATCGCATTGTTCGTTGCCGGGAATCATTCGACTGCATAACTTACAAATCCGTTTGGTTTGCATATGAGCTGGGTGGTTATGAAGTAGTGTTGTTGTTGCTATTATTTTTGTTGTTGTTGCTGGCGAACGCAACCAACATGCGTGCGGCTAGCAGGAAACAGCGTGTTCGATACACCATTGCCGCCACACTCTCCTCTCCGTTAAGCTGAAATGTTGTGCTCACACTCTCTTTTTCTGTTAAGGTGAAATGTTGTGCCCGCACGCTAAGCAGCCTGATTGGTCGCCTGGTGGGTGAGGAGCCATGGCGTACGGTACAACGGGTCGTATGAATTTTGTATTTCACTGATGCATGTACATATGTGTATATATATATATGTCTTTGTTATGCTTGCAAATCAAAGTGAAAACATTCATACACACACACACACACAAGCTCTTGCATAGAAATATTGAATAGAAAGAGATTAAAAAATTGACAGTCAATGTATGGAAATTTGAAGGGCAACAAAAAGCCAAAAACAAATTTAAAAATATATATAAAACAACGGCAGATCTTCTATGCCATACAATGGCAAATCCAATGATGTGCGCTTGGACGGATTTTGACAGTTCGTCAGACGCGTTGTCAGTCATGCAATCACTCACACACAGCATAACCTAACGCACGGCCCTCACACATTACATAAATGCCGTTAGACGCTATCGCTTGTCACAGCCCGTTGGTCAGCAGGCTACTCCTTTCCGGGCATTCAAATGCCTGAATATCATTCCTATAAATTAATCAAAAAAAACAACGAAAAATAAATAAATTCTATCAATGCGTCTTGCGTTGGTGTGCGTGTGAAAGCTTGGCAGCTCGCAAATTCATTGCTACTCTGAAAGCAATTGCTGCGCGCAGCCAAGTGGCTTTCGTAGGCTCACTCACAATCCAAGTATCAAATGTTCATATTTAGTGGTGGTGTTGGTGTAAAGGGTTTGTGTGTCTAGTCCTTCACTCATTTTATGTTTTGACTCGCTACATAAATATTTTTCCACTGCTAATAAACATTCTTCGCTGAACTTGCTGTGGGCGTGGTAAATATTTGCAATTTAGTTTGCGTATGTGCTTACACACATACAAACATGTGTATATGAGTGGTGCGGGGAAATGCTTTAACGAAGTTTGCATTTTTATCGCGTATTTGCCTTAAATGTGTGGGTGTATGTAAGTAGTTTTGAAGAAGTGTGTGGCTTATGAAGAGTGGAAATTCTATATATATAATATAATATCTACTGTGTGTATAAACTAATAATATCCTCTGTATTATATGTACTCTCACGGAGTTAGACTACTCCAGAAGATTCAAAAAACGAAATTTTTAGTTTTCGATTTAAAGTACACTTTGCCTTAAAAATATTATTTCATTCATCATAGAGCAGTGGCGCAAAATTTTTTGTGTACAATCCTGTCGAAGTGTAAGAAATTGAGATTTCGAATAGGATACGCTGCTTCGGTGACTATCACATGTATCCCATTGAATTTATTTTTAACTGTATATGGGGTATTCCATACCAAATCGACCACTTTTGAACCCGACCCCTTTAGATTTTGCTGAAACTTATCCATCCTTTTCTACCCTTTGAAAAACATTTTTGAGAATTTTTTCAAAATTTTTTGTCCAACTTCAAAAAAGTTATGAATTTTTCAAAAAAATGTTTTTTTTATTTTCAAATAGCCATAACTTTTGTAGAAATTGACTTTTGGGCACCATTTCTTTTTAATTTTTTGTTTTTAAATGAACTTTTCGAAAAAATACACGAAAAAAATTTAACACGATCAATTATATAAAATAATCGGTTTTTTCGTCATTTTTTGGAAGTTCGCCATTTTTTTTTGCTTTTTCCCTCAAAAAAAAAACTTCAATTAATTTGACAACTATCACAGCTAATCCCGGAGTGGCCGATTTTTTTTTATATTTTTTTTATTTATTAAAAAAAAAAATTGTCAAATTTTCAAAAATGAAAAAACTTTTTTTCCGTAAACTTTATTTCTATCATATAAAAAATATATGTTATGGTTATGTTTTAGCCAGTATGAGAAAACCGTATTCATAAATCGATACACACTAGCGTATAGTTTCTAGTATACTGACTATAGGTAAGTCTATAATTGTCCAACCCTAGTTTATCGACCTTACTAATGGTAAAAATTTGAATCTTTGTGATTATATTCGTAAGTTAAGTCTATAAATTGAGAATATTATATCATAAAATTGTTAAATTATATGATAGAAATAAAGTTTACGGAAAAAAAATTTCATTTTTGAAAATTTGACAATTTTTTTTTTTAATACATAAAAAAAAAAATAAAAAAATCGGCCCACTCTGATATTAGCAGGGATAGTTGTCAAATTAATTGAAGTTTTTTTTGAGAAAAAAACAAAAATGGCAAACTTCTAAAAAATGGCGAACTTCCAGAACAAATTATCAAATTTGGGCGCTTTTAGAGCTCTAGGCTTAACCCTTTTACAAATGTTATAGTGTTGACCACTTTCTTCCAAAGAAAATATTTTTCATTTTTTTTTTTGTTTTATTTCTAAGACATTTTTATAAATTGAGCATGTATTTGACAACAACAAAAAAAATTAAATTTAGTACCGTTATCACACTTAAGCTAACTTACGCAATTGTAGGCTACATAAACATAGATGAGTTAGGCAGCATTCATACTAATAACGAACCGACAGGGCGTATGAGTAACCTAAAGCAATGAAAGCTTCATATGTCAAGCAAAAGGAGTTGGCAATAACAATCAAAATGGCAGGATGAAGAAAAAAATTCAAGTGAAAGCAATGGCGTGAGAATGCTATCAGCAGAAAGAAAAGCAGTCGCGCGCGCATAATGCAAAACACACACATACATATGTATGCGAACTTTAAAGCAAATACACAAAGCGAAGCGACCAACGGCCGTTGATGGCTAGGCTGAGCTGAGTTTAGCTATGAACTCAGGCGGGCAGATTGATCAGCGAACTCAAAAAACAGGTAGCACACACAAAAGGCAACAACAAACAAACGGTAGCTGCCGTGCATGCGTAGGGGTACATGTAATAAGAGTGTGTGTACATTACAAAAATTGCCGACGATAAGTATGTAGGGTTAGGTGGTCGCAGATAGGAAGCAAAAGGATTGTGGCACCAACAATTTCTGAATACGGTGCCACAGACGGCAAGAGAGTAACCGTTAGCCGGCATTGCTGTTGATTGACGTGCTTTTTGCTGATGTACACGCCACTTGATTGGTTTTGTGTCTACAGGTACACAGATAGCTATATGTGTGTGGGTGGGTAGATAGAGGCCACACACAGGCAATGGGCAACTGGCGGCCTGCAAGCATTGATAAGGCTGGTGCACACCACGCAAAATATGGCTGTTGCGTTTGCAAAGGCGAGGGAGGTGGCATGCCCGCAGGAAGGGGGTTGCCACGTACTTTCAAGTTTAGCGCGTCACCGTCAACGCTGTCGTTAGTTCAATATGTGCGTGAATTTTGAATTTTTCATAACTACGCGTTAGCTAGCATTTTTTGTTGGTTTTCATTTGCATCGATGGTTCAAAAGTTGTGGTGATCAATGTATAGACAGGTTTTTCTTTGAGCACCCTTGCCGTTTCTGTGGGTTAAGAGGTAACAACATTTTGCCAGCAGCCAGTTATGATTTTATTACAGTGCCCGAGGCGCCCAACGCACAGCAAAATGACGACTTGAAAGTGGTTATGGTTTTTTAGCGACTTTAATTTATATTACCTTGTGTGGTTTTGAAACCACAGGGAAATGTTTAATATAAATTTGAGGTAACCACCATATTTTCTTGTGAAAAGTATTGAAAAATAGAATATTTTGAATATTCATTTCAGTATTTTATTTATTATTTTATTAATTTCAATTGAGTGATCTTTTTTAATTTTTTAAATTTGAAATTGCATGACTTAAGTGTATGAACAATATCGTCTCAGGCCCATTTTATTAGCTTGGAAATGTATAAAGCGCTATCCGCTAGAGAAACGTTTCGTGAGATTAATGGTGTTTTGGAGGATGGTACTCTATCACTTCGAACTGCGGAGGAATGGTTCCGACGATTCAGAGCGGGTGAAAACGACACCATGGATAAACCAGCCGGCAAAAGACCTGTGACGACGAATACTGATCAAATCATGCAAAACATCGAGTTAGACCGGCATGTGGTCGTGGTCGAAGGCCGGTGAATCTCCCAACCAGTGGCCAAGCCGGGATTGACGGCCAGGAAGGTTTTGCTGTGTGTTTGGTGGGATTGAAAGGGAATCATCCACTATGAGCTGCTCTCTTGTGGCCAGAGACTTAATTCTACCATCTACTGCGAATAACTGGACCACTTGAAGCAAGCGATCGACCAGAAGCGTCCAGAATTGGCCAACAGGAAGGGTGTAGTGTTCCACCAGGGCAACGCCAGACCACACACTTCGTTGACGACTCGTTAAAAGCTACGGGAGCTCGGATGGGAGGTTTTATCCCATCCATTATATAGCCTGGCCAAGTGATTATGTACCTGTCTATGGCAAATGCCCTTGTTGGTGTAAAGTTTAACTCAAAAGAGGATTGTGAAAAGTGGCTGTCCGAGTTCTTCGTAAATAAGGAGCGGGGTTTCTAGGAGGGGGTACTATGTAGTTGCCGTCTAGAAGGAAACATATTATCGAATGAAACAGCGCTTAGTTGAATTAAATCCGATCACTGTAATACTTTATATAAAGCATTGAATAAAGAGCAAAAAAGCAGAAGCGAGGTATTTTCCAACCTAATATATAGTATATCTGTGCCCTTAGACAGTTTCTAAATAATCTCAAAAGTACTCTAAACAAGTATGTCTGAAATCGGGAAACTTCAAAATCGACTATGTGTACATTGTCAATTTGTATGGCAGCTAAATAGCAGCTTCTTGAGCAGAAATCTTTGCGGGCAAATTTATATATCCATATCCAAAAAATTCGGGTACTACATAATTCGGATATATGTAGATAGACGTACATTGCTAAATCGTTTTTGTTCGTCACACTGATCGTTTACGTATACATTTTATAGGCAATCCGAATATTTCTTCTGAATTAATCCTCCCTTAATATACCCTGATCAGGGTATAAAAAAAGGTATATCGGTGGGGCATGAATAATTTGATCTGTGAGGAAAAAAATATACCATTATACCACTCACAATAGGCCACAAGTCAACATACATACATATATGTATGAAGCGGGATGAAAATGGATTTTCACGACGCCATTAAAAAATCCTTCACTTTTTCGGCATTTGGTCCACTTATTAAACAATTCTTGTATTTATACATTTCACCATTTCACTTTTGACTGACCAACTACCGAACACACTCTATTATTATGTGCTTTATTAACTCCTAAGCCGCTTGCAACTTGATAACGAACCAATAAAATTCCAAACAGAAATAAAACAAAAATACAATTATTAAAAAGATCAATAATAAAACAACAACCTTGCATTTGGTCAGTCAATTTTGCGAAATGTTCAAAAAACATGCAATTAAGTCGTTAATACTTCATCGATTTAATTCCCTACGCAAGCACATGCACCCAAACCCCTTTCGAATGCACACACCCTAAGCCTAACTTGAGATACACCACCTATACGCAATAAACTAAGCACAACAACAATGCCCGCATACACGTGTGCTCGTCCACCACACAGAGCGCTTGAGTGCCACCAGTTCGAAAAAATATGCAATGTTGGCAGCAGTGCTGGGGTGGGGTTTTCGAAAGGATTAAAGCATTAGCGCGTGCGGACGTCGTCGTGGATGAGCCGGCTGCGTCGTCACAACAGCGTCGCGGCAACGTAACGTCAAATGAATGTTTGCCAAATGTAAAAATGATACCTACTTTAAATTGTTGGTAAGCAAACAGCGGAAGGCAGACCAAACAGTGACGACTAGGCTGGGCTACAAACACGCGGCCGTTACACAAACTCCTCTCCCGCAGCTTTTGCAACTTTTTTAGCCAACTAAATAGCGAATTCCGCGCTACTGTCGTTTTCTATTTGTCTGTCGCGGCGTCTATCAATTCATCAAAACTGAAACAGGACAAATAGCGCACGGAGACACATACACGTATATGTGTGGTTGTATGTGTATACCTGTATGTATAAATTTATGTGTTGGTACGGCCATTTGTAGCCTATGTGTGGTGGTGGCTGTTGCAACGAAAGGAAAAAAAATAACAACGACGAGCAATAACTAAATAAACAACAGCAACGGAAGCGGAAATGGAATTGGCAACGTTGTTAAGTTTGCGCTGACGCAAGGCGAAAGGCTGGTCAACAAAATTTGCTAGGCTGTCACTGGTAATGGTTGTTGTATGTCACACAGGTATAGGCATACAAACAACTTTCATGACATACATACATACATACATATGTATGTATATAATATGCACACATACAAACTTATAAGTATATGCTGGTTGTAAGATTCTAACTGTCTGTTGTTGCAACAAAAATTTTTTGCTGTAAGTGCTGCTACTTTGATTGCAGTGTCTTCCCTAGTTACCTTCCTTTACCGTTATTCATGTTAGTGCCAATGTTGCCGCTATTTATGTAGCGACTGAGAACACGTTGGGCGTTGTGTTGCTGATTAGTTCGTGTCGTACTTTGTATGCCTATTTTTCCGTTATGCAGTTGTGAAATTACAGTTAAACTTTTCGAACTCTCTTTTCCTAATCAATGAAAACAATGAGTGCATTTTCATTTTTGGTAAAAAACACTAATTTCTGACATTTTTGATTTGATGTTGTTGTTGTTGCAATAATTTTAAGATTTAATACTGTCTAATAAGATTTAATACTGTCTAATAAGCGATTTTCTTCATTTGCTTTGTATTGTTTGAGATATGTATGTATGTTGACTGATTTTATAAATCTTAAAAGTTACGTAATTTACGTATATACATACATATAGCCGTTATTTTAGCACGCTCTTTAAGCGATTTCCATTTCAAAACGTCTGATCTTACCTGCAAAATAAGAAGATAATAAAAATCGTTAATAATGAGGTCATAGTTTTCAACATATAAAAATTAAATATAATTAATGTAATATATAGACCTTAACTATTACGTATTATATAGTATATGAATGTGTTCTACCTGAAATGAATAAATTAATATATATCAAGCTTTTGTGTGAAAAAAATATCTATAAATATACTTGGGATTACAAATGGATCGATTAAAAGCAAGTTCTTGTATAAAAAAGTTTTGTATTTGGCGAGATTTCTTTGCGAAATTTTGCTTAGATTATTTTCCAAGGCAACGCTTCAACCTCCGAAAAAATTTTTAAAATCGGGCTAATAAAGCATATAGCTGCCATATAATTTGATCGATCAAAATCAAGTCCTTGTATGGAAAACGTCTGTATTTGGCGAGATCCTTTGAAAAAATTTGGCATATGTTATTACCCAAGCCAAAGCTATAACCTCCGAAAAAATTGTTCAAATCGGACTAATAAAGCATATAGCTGCCATACAAACTGAGCGTTCACAATCAAGAAAATTTTTTTATGTGAGAAAATATCTTCACGAAATTAGGCATATGTACATTATTATTGCAAGCAACGGTAAAATGTCCGAATAAATAATTCAGATCGGACTACTGTAGCATATAACTGCCATACAAACTGAGCAAAATCAAGTTCTTGTATAGAAAACTTTTGTATTTGATGAGTTATCTACCCGAAATTTTGCATAGGTTATTTTCCAAGGCAACTTCACAACCTCCGAAAAAAAGTTCTGATCGAAGCACTATATCATATAGCTGTCATATACATATATGGACAACTTTTTTTATTTATCTAAGTTAATATCCCGTCTTTTAGTTTGCTTCAGTTAGTACCAGTACCTAGAATCACTCATATATATCTTCTTGAAAAATGTGACTCCAAAATTTGGTCCAAGAATATTTTGCAAAAACGTCAATATAAACTATTTTTTTATAAATCGCATTCATGTTTTATAATACCCGAAAAAAATTCGATTTCTCTTTCCTTACTCCCATAACAAATTGTTTATGGCTCTGATGTAAGGCCAAATGTCAATGAACATACATACATATGTATATATTTTTCATAACCTCACACCTTTTTTTACTCCTTTATAATTAGAAAATAAATCTTAAATCATTCAGCGCGTTCCTCACTGTTTCGTGAGTGTTTATTAAATTACCCTTTTATTACATAATCACCAGCAATTAAATTTATTTAATTTAAGCAAAAAAAAATTTTGAGCAAAAACTCAACCTCAAACTCATATTAAGGAAGTAACCTGCTGAGCAGCATTAAACACAGTTCGTTGGCTGCTTGCAGAATTATAAAATGTGAAAGTCGCATAAAAAAGCAGCAATTTTCTTCTTTACTGCTTCGCTTCAAAGCAGCAAGAAAAAGAAAGCGCCTCGCCACACAGCTTATACACATATACATATGTACATACTATATAAACATGCATTTGTGCTTGTGCGAGGACTTTTGCTTGTATATGCATTTATGTATGTATATATGTTTGTGTGTGTGTTGGTATTTGGTATACGTGTGTTTATGTCGCTCCGACAATTCTTCACGCTAAACATCTATAAGCAGCACTTGAATGGCGCCTCAAAATAGGTTATAAAGCACAAAAGTAGAGAGAGCACGTTGGTAAGGAAATTAAAAGAAAATCAAAAAATTTATTTGAACCGCAAGCTAATGGTCTCCATTGGCTTCCTTGGCTAAATTGTGTGTAAGACGAGCTGTACAGCATCTAGAATAAGTAATTAAAATAGCTACTAAAGCAACGTTAGCTGAGTGGGCGGGTAAGTAGGAATGACAATAAAAAATTTTAGAATTTTTATAACCCGAACAGTTTATCGCGAAGTTTGAAGCACCGGGAAAAAAATTCGACACTGTACCACTGTATTATATTATATACTCAAACTGACATATGTACATACTCACCGATCCAAATCGAGTTCTTGTATGAAAAACTTTTTTATTTGACAATATATCTTTTCGAAATTTGGAACAGATTATTATCCAAATCAGCACTATAATCTGCTAACAAATTGTTCAGATCGGACCACTATAGCATATACATAGCTGCCATACAAACTGAGCGCCCAAAATCAAGTTCGTGTATAAAAAACTTGTTTATTTGACCAGATATATTCACGAAATATGACACGGACTATTTTTCAAAGCAACGGTACAACTTCCGAACAATTTGTTCAGATCGGACAACTATAGCATACAGCTCCCATGCAAACTGGCCATTCGAAATCAAGTCATTGTATAGAAAACTTTTTGATTTGATGCGATAACTTCACTAAATTTGGCACAAATTATTATCCAAGTCAACGCTACAAACTCTCCATATAACATTCCTATCGGACCACTATAATGTATAGCTGCCATACAAAGTGACCGATCAAAATCAAGATGAGCACCTTTTTATAGTTTTTTATGCCATAAAAAATGCCACTGTGAAGGGTATTTTGACTTCGGTGCAGCCAAATTTAAGATTTTGTCTTACTAAAGCCTAATTTTAGGCGCACGAAATGAATATGCCCTCTTCTTGCTGGTTCTACTATTTTCAGTACAGCGTTGCTTTGAAGTGCAGAGTTGCATTCGATAAAAATAGCAATACCTATACATAGCCACATCTATGTATGTGTAAATATGAATGTATGGTGGTGTTGCGTTCACTAATTCAATTTGGCAATTATGCTTAGCAACAATGCTTTGTTGTCATAATTACCACCCTCATTGTAAGCAGCGGCTCATGCTATTTTCTTCATATTCTTTGCACGCAATACACTTCATTTAAGTCGCAGGCACACACACAAACCAGCGCATAGATATGGATAATTTCTTATAAAAGCAGTAGTAACAGCCATGCTGAGCACCTCGGCCGTGGCGGCGGCTTGTGACAATAATTACTCATGTCGTAAATTGTCCTTTGATGCGAATACACACACAAAGTTGCACATTGCACGCACACAATTACAATTTACTACAGAGTAGCTGCGTTTTCCCGCAACACCATTGCCCACCTAAGCGCCACTGAGCGGTAAGTCGTTGTTGTTGTGCGCTTGGTGTGGTTGTGGTAGCCTGTTGGCGCTACGTGCATTGAATTTGTCTTGCGATTTTGTGCGCCCAATTTTTCGGTGGCGTTATTTTTTTTTTTTTTTTTGTTTTGTTGATTTTTCTCTTCTCGGTTTTGTTTTTTGCTGTATCTTTGGGGGGTTGCGCCGCTTGTGGTTGGGGCACATGGGCGCGTTTTTATTCTTCTGGGGCACTGCACAAATTGAGTTCAGCTGTAAATTCCTACCGGTGAGCATGGTTGGTGCAGGCGAAATGGCAATTACAATGTGCGTAAAGGTATGGTTGCCAGCCTGCCTTGTATTGCAAAACTGATAGTGGAACTGAAGTCTTTAGATCTAATTTAATATTTTTTTCTGTTTATTTTTGTTTCACTGTAAAAAATTTCTGTATTCTGATTTCTGATCGATCAGTTGTATGACAGCTATATGCTATAGTTGTTCAATATCGGTGGTGCCGTCAAATGAGAACCTGTTTAGTGAAGAAAGGACTTGTTCGAAATATCCGGCTGATATGCCAAAAACTGAGAGACTAGTTAGCGTATATACAGACGAACGGAAAGACAAAGGTGATCATTTATATACATTGTTTTTAGCTTCATAGAGTCTTTAACGTTTTCTTTTGCATTTTACAAACCTCGTGGCAAAATAAATATACATTGTAGAGGGTATAATTAAATAATATGAGTACAAAGTGTCTTTCAGCGCTAGTAAGTTTTGTCAGCGGAATCGAACTACATGATAGAAGCTACAACCGCTAACCACTCTAAAGCAGAATAATTACAAGCTGGGTCTTGTAGCGTTAGATTGTATAGTATCCACGTGTGTATGCCATTCTCATACCCTTATCCCGTTTTATACGTACTTTAATTTTCTCACCGCCACCGATGCAATAACTTGCAACAGTAAATTATAAGTCTTTGCCGCATGCAACGTAAAGTAAATTAAACAGAAAAATTACCAATACAGGCATACTGGAACATCGCTCAGTACAGTACAAATCTTGCCTGCAGCAAGCAAAATACAAAAAAAAAAAAACGAGATAAGAGATATTAGAAACTTTGCACACTGTTACATAAGTAGATATATACATCCCCCATCCCTAACATTTACATATCAATATTTATGTATGTAGTAATCAAAGCATATAACCCCCAGGCGTCACATTGCCACTGCAACACTGTCCCTTGATGCCACTTGAAAGGCTAACCGCTGTTTATGCGACTGCAGCCTGATAAAAGCCTTTCTCCGCGATTGCACGCTACGCCACACACTATATTTATACATATATACGTTTTCATACTCACATACCCATATAAACATGTATGTATGTATGTATTAGTGGCAGTTGGCTGTTTCCCGGACAGACAGTCGCTACTGCAATGCAGTGTACTCGCACCACTAATTCCTTTCAGATATGACTGAGCAGGACTTGGTTGAGCACAGTGTTTTGAAGACACTGTTATGAACCAAAAGCTTTCTTTCCAAGACCATATTTTGGATATAACACCAATAAAGTATGTTTTGGAATTACTTTAAAAATATTTTTATAAAATTATTTAAAAAAAACATTTTTCAATATTATATTAATATATTTTTATAAAAAAAAATTCTTAATATTTTGTTTTTATACAAATTTTAATTTTAATTTTATTTAATAATTTGCTTTTTATATAATAAAAAATCACTTAAAAAATATTTTTTTCACATTTTTTAATTGCTAAAAACAATTTTTACGTTTAAAATATTTTTCACCATTTTACACAAACATGTACCACTGTTCAATTTCATCGAGGGATAATAAGCTTTTGTTGTTTTGTTGCTAGTGTACTGCTGCATTAGATTTCTAAGTGCATGCTGCACGTGCTGCATGTGTGTCATTGCATTAGTGCATTATGCGCATAGCTGTTTTATGCTTTCACCCTTCACATTCCACACATTCGCTTAAGTCCATTTGTTACACAAATTACATTTACCGCGCGCGAATGTAGCGCTTCACCACCACCATTACCACGATAATAGCGCATGAAGCGCATATGGTGTGCTTTCACTGAAAGGATATTTTTTAATGAAGCGTTTTTTGGTTTTTCTAGTTTTCCTTTTTGACAAACAAGTATTCACAATGTTGTACAAACCGCTTTTCAGACGGGCGCACATAAAAAAGGGGTGCTTATACAATGTTGTTGTAGCAAGATTGAACTCAATTGCATTTTGCGCGCCGCAGCGGATTAAGTCGTGGTGACTTTGTCATAGACACACATACACATTGATGCTATATTCGCGTACGTAATAGTGTGGGTATGTACTACTATGTTGCAAGTGTTCCGTGCCGCATATGAAATTGTTGCCAATTGCATTTGAGTAGCAAATGTACGCGACCACTTCGGCTTTCCTGTTTTTCAAGTTGCTTGGCGGCGGCCTGGGAAGCGTGTGCACGTTGCAGGTTTTTAAAGTTGTTGTAGCAACAGCATTAACGCAGCGTGTAGTAGCCACAAATTTTAGATTTTTTTGCTTATGCAACTCTGCCATGGGAAAACATGTTTTTTGGATTTTTTCTTACTCAGCATGGTCGCTATTGAAAGGATTTTCTTATTTTTGGTTTTTCTACTGCATACACATTTTTTCTTATTTTGCATTTTGCTTGTTAGACACGCTCAGTGAACAGAAAATTTAATGATTGCAATTAGTGCAAAAACCTGTGAATTAAGTGAAATGCAGCTCAGAGCTGGTTAGCGATTGTGGTTTGACGTATTTTTTATATTCCCTTTTATTAGCACATTTTTAGGCGTAAAAAGGACCTAACTGAGATAGGCAAATCAGTCTAAGCAAAGCAGGAAGGTATTTGTATTATAGCTATATTATTTCTATCAAATTTTATAAATTTTTCTCATGAAATTGTGTTGTAATTAATTTTATTAGCACTAATTTATTTTCAAATACTTTTGATAAGTTTATCTATATATTATTTTGAATTCTCAATGCTTAGCATTTTTAATATTTATTTTGTAATAAATTTTCATAATTTACTTTTCAATTCAAATAATAACACATCAAACTGTCGAACTCATTATTAACTACTTAAAAATTAGCACTAATACATATATAATATTGCTTTGATTTTTACATTTTACTTCTCAACTTAAAATGCCTTGCTGCCCATTGGCTAAGAAATTCCCCATACACATGTGAATGCACATTACACTTGCAATATTGCATACACGATTGGCGAATTAAAAATACATAGCGGGCACGAATTGCACTCTACGATCGATTCGCACGAAATTGCAATGCAGCGCATTGGCGCGCACATTCGTTAACTTGCCGAATGCATGTTAATGCAAATAATAAAAATAAAAAATTGCCAATGAGTCGGCTATGTTATGTGCCCGAGATCGTGAATCGAGAATGCAACTTAGAGCAGCGCAATAAAAATGTGTCTGTGGGAGGCGAAACAGTTTGAGAGCAATAACAATAGCAGCATACTGTTGTCTGAGTAAATTAATTGTGTGTGCAAGATTTACATGTAAATCACAGTTGTCGATGGCCAATGGGAAGCAGGTGTGCCGAAGTGCATACTGTAGTAAGTACAGCAGACGAGTTGAAAGTAATGTAAGCCTACAGAGATATTTCGTTTATGGCTTATATATAAAAAAATATATTTAATGTTATTTATCAAGCAATTAAAAACAAAATTGTATTCAATATGTAAATGTGTATAATGACTTGCAAAATAACTACAATAATTTGAACAACAATTATTTATAATTTTTTTTCTCAAAGTAGAACTTGTAATGCTTGTTTTACGAATGCAGCTTTTTAATGTTGTTACAGAGTAAGATTGTTTTTTTGTATGAAAGTAAAATTGTCAAAACTTTATTTAAGAGCAGTTTTATTTTGGCAGACAATGTTAAGCTTACTATTTTCTTATTACAGCACTATTTTCTTATTATATTATTCAGTCGAAGATAGTTTTATATACATACATTTTTTTATAATATTTCTGATCAGAGCTAACAGTTAGTTTCAATAGTTGTCGTATTCCATTGTTAGAGTATACATAAATATAAAATTCTTGCAAAAATAACTTTAAAAAATGTAATGCATACATAACTCTCTGTTCAGGGTGAGATTTATTTATAATTATTTATTTTATGCTTATAGTTTAACTAATGCAGACAGTTTTGAAATTAATTTTTGTTTACATTTGCATTTTCCCGTTTAAATTTTTTTTCAGTTATTTTTTATAACTTTCTAAAATAAACCTTGTAAATAATGTAAAAATATACACAAAATAATCCACTATTGAAACTTATTAATTAATTTGATAAAAAAAATAATAATTTAATAAAACATTTAAAAAATAATATAATTTTGTAAAACAAATTATATAAAAACTTATTTAAAAAAAAGCCGAATTTAAAGTAATATATAAAAAAAGGTACACACCGTTTCCATTTTTTAAACATTATTTCATAAATATTTTCACTGCTTTTTTACAATTTTTAAACAAACCTTATTTCATTATTTTCAATTTCCGTTATTTGCTCCATAGCATTCCATTTTTTTAATATTTACTATGTTTACCACTTTTCACTTCTATTATTACATACTTTCGCACTCGCTGTTTGCTCCAATTTTGCGCTCCTGATATTGCATAATCGCGCAAATATTCAAGATATCAAATGTGCATTTACTTAACATTTCCAAAAAGTTGACGACGAGTTGTGTCACATTAAGGGTTATATTTATTTCTGCATTACCTTTTGTATGCCGTCATATTAGTTATGCATAATAATTTGTATGTACATTTGTATTTATATTTCCGAGTTCGTGTTATGCTGATTATATCGCAATGTCTAACCTACATTTTGAAGTGCACCGGCAAACACAAACAACAATACACTTGTATTATAACAAACAGAACAAAATTGCTAAATCGCGCACAAAAAAATCAACACAATCAGAATCGGGCGACTTGTGAGCCAGAACTTTCATAAATACCGCGAAGCGAGTAATTTTCGGTGACGACAAGCGTAGCTGGTTAGAAGGAACTGACCATGCTAAACAGAGAGAAACGCTGTAGAGGAAATAGGTTGAATAGCAGCAGCTAAGGCAAAGGCCTTCGAGCGCGCACCGGCAGCAAAAGAGCGCAACAACAACACTGTCGAAAATAAATTGATTATCTGTTTTGCAGAAATTCGTAGAAATGCGCTAAATAAAACGGCAAACAATTGCTCACACACACATACACCCAAACCAGCGCATAAATGTGAGAATTGAGAAATTCGCACAAATATTCGTACACCTTCCTCAAGCGATAAAAAAGAACGCTTGCTTTGTGTGTATATATGCACATACATATGTACGTGTTACTTTATTGCGCTCGCTTTTTCTAATCTTATTTTATTGCTTATTTTTTAACCTATTTCGTTTTTTACTTTGTTGTTTGCAAATTTGCGACGCGCATTTCCCGTTTCGCCAGTCAAATTGTTCGGTTGCGCTGCGTTGTCTCCGTCGTTGCGCTGCAGGCTTGTCGTGCGCATGTGTGTTTGACTCTGCACTTGCGTGTGTGCGTGTGTTTGTATAATTCTGCTATTGTGGTCCCGTTCGTCGGATCGCTACACCCCTTTCGCCTTTTCGTGTGATGCGATCACTCTGACTGCAGCATATGAATGAAGACATGAGATTCGCAAATACCCACACACACACACGCATTTGCTCAAACACATACGTATGTATAATAATTATTATTATCATTAATTTTGTTGTTGCCGTTGGACTTTTGATTACATTGACTATTGTTTCCCTGTGTATGCGTGTATATGTGTCAATTTCAAATACGCATGTATTAGTATTCCTCGAATGCAATAACAACAATAACTACGGAATTTGTTATGCCAAAAAATAACAAGGTCAAATGCAGTTATTTAATTTGTATGCGCATGACGGCAGCGCGCCAAGCGAACGACGGAGCAGTCAATCAACTAAACAACGAGTGGGCTTGCGTGTGCATACATATGTACAAATATAGTTATGTTTGTATATTTTTAGTGCAAATACAGATCTGCAAAATAATACTTATTTGGATTTATAATAAGTATAAAATATATGAAAAAAAGAAAACAGAATTCACCTAAAAAATTGACTGCATTTCAACACGAGTACTGTTATATTATATACTATATTTGTATATAGTTGTTTATACCCTGAACAGGCTACCCAAGATATCGGACCACTATAACATATAGCCGCCATACGAGCTGAATGATCACATTCAAGTTCTTGTATAGAACACTTTTTTATTTGACAAAATATCTTCAGAGAATTTGGCACAGATTATTACCCAAGGCAACGCTATCCAAAGATATTTTTCAGATCGCACCGTTCTGACACATAGCTGTCCTACAAACTGAACGATCAAAATCGAGAAAAAGATGATTTTATACCCTTTTGTGCTATAGGAGTTGCAACCGTGAAGGGCATTAAACATTCCTTTTTAATTTTTTTTATAACCTTCTTCCCATGCAGTCGCAGTTGGAGCCCGTTGATCCTTCGGGCAATGCAAGTCGTGGCATGAATTATAATGTTCTCTGTTTTCTTCTTTATTTCGCTGTGCAAACATACATATACACATACATATGTATATAATTATCTAACTTCATTTCATTCCATCAAATATTGCTTTAGGCCTTCCACGTACCGCAGTAGGTTATAGATCCAAAGCAACGGTTCTTAAACGATCGTCGATGCAAAAATGTGGTGGCAATGAAATGGCCAACTGCAGCAGTCACTAGGGCAGCCCATTTGTCTTGTTAAGGATATTTATGCCTCAAGGCTAACGGAAGGTATGTATACCGAAGCAAGCTTTTACTGCAAGTTTCCACAGCGAAACTACCAATGCTTAAACAATCATGGGTTCAAGAATTTGAATTTGGTGTTTCTAAACATACGTGTGTACGTATTCATAGGTGCACACATATATGTAAATTGATTAGGGTTAGAAATATATGGATTATTCCTGCCGTTGAATTTCTATTGCGGCTTTAATAAATATTTTAATTTATTTATCACCTTGAATTCTCGGAAATAATGCGCAAAGGTGTAAATTAAGTACCGCTTTGTGAATTTTAAATACTTTTTCTTTCACTGCAGCTCCTTTATCCTGGCTTTTATATATAAAATATTTCTTTTTGAATTCGCTTCTATCTACTCTTTGACTGCGAATGAAAAAAATTCCTGTGAATGATCGTAGGTGTGGCGTCTTCTTGCGTGTTTAGGGAACAATGCAGCTAATACATACATATGTATGTATATATGTACATATGTATCTAAACATGTGCAAAAATCTTTTGTATGTGCATATATTTTATTCATGTCTACAGCTGCACATGTTTTGCATTATAATTACTATGCCAAATTGGGAGTGGTGAAGTTGAAACTGCACCAAAAAGCTTATAGGTCGAGGAAGAAATAAGAGACTTCTTTGGATATAGTGAAGGCGATCCTCAAAAAAAGAGTGTAATGCATGAGTTAGCGTAGTGAGTGATAGGTACATATGTATATAATATTTTTTTAGTTTCTGATTACGATGCGTCATAAGGGATGTTTAACAAAAAATTATTGACAATCGATTTAGCGATATTTTTGTTATTTTTTGTCGATTGATAACCAGACTTGCAAGTAATACTTAAAAAAAATTAAATTAAAATTCTTTTATCTATTTATTGATTTAATAATTAAATTAAAATTAATTAATAAATAATTAAATTAAAATAAATTTATTTATTTATTTTACTTAGTAATCACGAAAATATTTATTAAAGATAATTTTCCAATTTTTAATCCCTAACTGAAAAATTAAAAATTATAATAAATTTTTAGTCAAAAAGTTGGGAAAACTAAAAAAAAATTAATCACAAGTTTTTTATTAAAAATTAAAAAAAAAAAATTGTTTCTAAATTTCCATTTAAACGATTTTTATTTTATCAATTTTTGATTCTGATTTTGGCTATCAAAATTTAAATATTCAGTTATTAAATTGGAAATTATAGAATAAAAATTTCAAAATTTGATGAAAATTTTAAGACCAATAGGTCGCAGTCCCCTCACGTATTCAAGAAATGTATATACTGTCAATTATTATTACTAATTTTGGTATTAAAAATTAAATTTTTGGAAAACAATTAAAAAAAATCTAAAATTTTATTTTTTACTAAAAATTTAATTTAATTTTAAATTAATCAATAGGGTTGCCTATTTTATCATAAAAATTTTTATTATATTTTTTCAATTAAAATTAAATTTTTAGATTTTTTTAATTAAAATTTGTATGATAAAATAGACAACCCTATTGATAGCATCAAATTATAAAATTTAAATTTTTTTACTTTCAATTGGAGCCATATGATTCTAATATTTGTGCATAAAAAATAATTGAAAATACAAAAATTTTTATTATAAAACATAAAAAACTTCGTCCACAAGCTACACAATACGAAAAAATTATTTATGCAACAGTTTGCATTTCACAGAAAAAATACATATTCTTAGAAGCTGTATCAGCGGCATGAGTAATCACGACTCACAAACGACAATAGCATTTCCTGCATTTGACGCGCCAATCAGCAATTGCTGCTCATCTGGCTTGGCTGGCTGCAGCACACTCAAAACAAAAAACACACCAGCGAGTGGTCAGAGAAGAAGCGAAGTAAAACGTAAGCGCTCGCATATGTATAGCGCAGAAGTCAAAAACTCCCAAATTAGCAAATTGCGACATACGAATGCAGCCCTGGCGGTTATTTATTCAGTTTTTCAAATACAAAATTCACATCTGTATGCAATAAGTTAAAGGAGAGATGCTAGAAGGCGCAGAAAAGTGTGCAAGAAAATAAATTTAACACACTTACATATGCGTATATACATATGTACATAAGCACTAATGCAAAACTTTAAGTCACAGTTCGAAAAAAACCAAATCGCAATAGCATTGCTGCAAAGAGTAAAACTGTGCGGAAGAGTAAAGAAAACGCGCGCACAAACAAGCAAATAAATATTACTCAAAAAAATCAAGTCAACAATTCATACATACAACTGTTATTGTTAAAAAAAAAGAGAAAAATAAAAATTCACCAAATGGCAAAAAAGTAAACAGCAATAACGTCAAGTGATTGCAACCAAGGTCAGCTGTGACGAACGACAGTAATGCTTCGAAATGTTGTTCTATCGTTCTTGTTCCACTTTGGAATGCGATAAAAGCGACATACGAGTGCGCAAAATGAGCATATCTACATACTCATAAGTAAGATAGTGAGATTTTAGTCACTAGTAAAGATATTTGTACTGTTTTGATAACACTAACTTAAAGAAATCTTACAAATACGTCCATGTAAAAGGAATCCCAAAGTATTATTATCGAATATGAAACTCAATTTTTATTATTATCGAATATTAAGCTCAATTTGCAATATTTTCGATTATTAAACGCAATTTGCATTTTGGCATCTCAAATTTTTTCCTTCATTAGCAGTAGTTATTTTCCTACAAAAATATTCAATCACGAGCAAGATGTGCAATTAAATATAGTGAATAACAACTTCTTCAATGTACATACGCGTATAAATATATGTATATACATATGTTTGTCTATACACATATTGCACGGATGTATGAATGTGGAAAGACTGCGGCGCATACCGGTTGACATTGAAATTCACGCCCGTGTGACGACTAAAAACTGACAAATTCAAAATTGAATTTGTGCAAAATGTGCATACACAAACATGTACTTATATGCATATGTACATAAGTACATACATACATATGTGCATGTCGCTAAATTAGGAAGCCACAATTTAAACTATTTATTAAAATAAAATGCATATATAGATATGCATATGCTGTATATATGTCTGTTTATCGGCATGTGTATATATATACTATAATATAAATACATACATATATAAGTACTTATATAAATTTATAAATTATTTGGCATGCGCTAATTGCAGTGCACAATGAAACGAAATTACAGACATGCCCACAATAAATAATAGACACTTTTATGAATTTGAATGTCGAAGCAAAAAAACAAGAAAAAACTTTAACTTCGATTGCACCAAAACTATAATACCCTTTACATGTACACTTTTTATTGCATAAAATATATTTTTATTGAATTTCAGCGGTCGGTTTATATGACAGCTATATGTTATAGTGGTCCGATCTGAACAATATATTCGTATACTGTAGCAATGTAGTTGACAAAAATATGTGCCAAATTTCTCGAAGAAATACTTTGTCAAATAAAAAAGTTTTCCATATAAGAACTTGATTTTTATCGATCAGTTTGTATGACAGCTATACGCCATAATGGTCCAATCTGAATTATTTGTTCAGAGAATATAGTGTTACATTGGATAATAATCTGTGCCAAAGTTCATGTAGATATCTTATCAAACAAAATAATTTGCTTACAAAGAACTGATTTTGTTTGATCAGTTTGTATGACAGCTATATGCTATAGTGTGCCGATAATAGCGGTTCCGACAAGTGAGGATAGATAGATATCTCAAAAAAACTGAGTGGCTCACTAATGGGTATTTCCCACTTTACATAGCCGGTTGAGGGTATAATTTCTAACTCAAACCATTTGGTTTTGCATACAAAACACAGAAATACAATTGCATAAATATAATATGCAAAATATAACCAGTATCTATACGTATACATACATACATACATAGATGGTATATAGGAGTATTTTACATGCAATGCAAGCTACGGCGCAAACGCTTATTGGCGCCTCCAACGCCATTAGCATGCGCTGCTAAATTATTTGTGCGCACTTTTCGCTACATACATTATGTACATAGCACCACATATAATAAAAATTTAATAAGCAATGCATTCATATATGTACTTGAATATATACAATACATATGTACATACATATATGCCTTCTGTATATACAGTACATGCGATAGAGAAAATGCGTCGAAATGCTTTAAAAGCGCAGTACAAACAAGTGAAAAATCTGCCAACAGAAATGAAATGAAACAATCATGCAGTCAGCCAGTGTATATAACAAAAGCTGAGCGCCATATAACTAGTGCCATTGCCAAAATACAAAATGTTCACTCTACGCAAAAACTAAAGATCCGAAAAGTAAAAAAAAAAGCACAAAAATGTTTCCAACAATATATGCCAAAACTTAGTATAACACTAAAAACAACAAAAACATATCTTGGCAAAAAAAAAAACAATCAAAAAACAAAAATAAACAACCAAATCACAAAGCTAACCAATTAAATGCGATATTGCGCTTGACTGCCGTCTGTCAAGTTGTTGCTATTGTTGTTGTCCGCCGCTGCACACAAGTGTCCCACTTCCACGACTCTGTCATTCTACGTTCTTTCGCCCGTATTGATTTGTTTTTGTTACTTTTATTTTAGCATTTATTCAATTTTATGTGATATTTTCGGCTTCCCGTAACAGCAGCACACCGCCACAATGCGGAGCGTGTATGATTGCATTATTTCACTGTTCGCTCATGACTTCGTAGTGTGAGAGCTGTTTCGTTAGACGATTGTAGCGATATACAGACGAAAAGTTTTGCGCATAAGCGGCGGGTGGGGGGTGGTTGGTTGGCGCATTGGTATATGAGGGTTGCTGGCGCGCAAACACACACACACACCTACTGGAGAATGTGCATAAATACATTTATAATCTATGCAACGCAGGTGCGGCTATTCACAATTTCGGTGAATGATATTTTGGTTTTTATTTGCTGGTTTTTCTTTACTTTTCATTCTTCATGATGTTAATGACGATGATGATGATGATGTGAGAATAACTCGAAACACACTTTTCTTGAAGGTAGAAAAAGTTGCAGATTATGTAGCTACTGCATACATACAAACATGTATATGAGTATACGTATGTATGTATGGCGGTGTGTATGTACTTAGATAATACCAATTTTTAAACAAATATTTTTTTTGTATTATATGCGCTTTGCAGTATTTATTTGGAGTACTCACAACCCGTCGTAAAGCATCGTAAAATTATAAATTTTTACACTTGTTTAAAAAAATTGTTGTTGGATTTCATACAAAAATGAGTTTGCACATTTACAATTCTCAATGCTATGTTTTCGAATCGTTATAACTTATAACTTTATGAGACTTTTGAAATCTCTAATTTTCTTATTTTTTGTCTTTAATTTTTAAAAATGTTTATGTTAACTCCACTGTAGATGTTTATATACATATTTAATTTTTATTTTTATTTAAATTTTATATTTAATTATTTTACGGTTTGTATTAAATTATTTATTACTCTACAGCTTCCTGCTATGTTGTTGCCAGCAAATTAAAAGTGTGTCAAGCAATGATTAAAAGAATACTAATGCACAATAGCTGTTTTTGTATACATAAATATATGCATATATACACATACATACGTATATGCAATAACATAAGTATGTACATTCATATTTATACGTACGTGTGAATTATATAGCGTTTTCCAATAAGAGTGATAAGTTTGCAATTTGATAATTGTTTCTTTTCATATATGTATATTTTTTTTATTATGTTTTGTATTTTTATTTAATTCCTACTATTTTTTTTTTTTCAAAGTATAAATATATGACTATTTTTTCTTTTTATGCTTCGTATTACTCATAAAATATTCTATATATATGTATGTATATATACTTTTTGACTATACTATATTTTAATTCAATTTACTAATTTTGTCATTCTCTGGTTAAAAAGAAACAAAATTTAATTTGCTGACTCATGCCTACTTAAATTGCATTTGATTTGAATGTCATCGTCGAAGTTGTTTCAAATACTAGTTTTAATTTTTTTTTTTTGGTTTTTGCTATGGCTTTTTTTTATTTAACGAATCGCATTTAAATTGAAAACAAACTCGTATCGCAAACACACTCTTTCCAACCGCCATCAATTGCTGTCATATTTAAATAATTAGTTGCAAGCGCCAATTGCGGATATGTGCGCGCAAGCGCTCTGAATACTCAACAAATACCGCAAGGCAGCGTCACAGTCAATTGCATGTCATGACGCCGGACGTGAGTTAGAAACCAACGCAAAAAAAATACAAGCCAAACAATAAGTTTCACTGTAATGACAGCCATAGCGAAGCGGCAAACAATTCAATGAACAATAAAATACCTACTTATGTGTATGTGCATATGTATGTGCCAATCCGTGTCGCCGCAACAACTCTCGAGTGCGCAAACAGATGCAATTCATAGAGAATGAGATAATCGCTAAATAAACATAAAGTTGTTTGCAATTTGCCAAAAACGAAAACAAAGGCAAAGCCGCAATTTATGCAAGTAATTATTTAAAATACAATCAAAATTAATAAACATAAATTTAAAAACTATAAAAATGCTGCGAAAGCACAAAAATTAATAAATTTGAAATTAATGCAATTAAATGCTGGTTGTGGAAAGATAAATAAAATGCAAAAGAGATAAATAAAATCAATCAAAGCCAAAAACATCAAATATGTTCAAGTACTTATTAATTTAATTAAAAAATTCATTAGCGGTGTTTTTTGTTGTAGTTGTAGGCATTTACAATACCAGACTTTAACTACGCCCACCTAACCGAACCTACTTCGCTCACTACACGAGCCTATGTAAGTTTCGCTCAACCAATTTACGAAGTGCAAATTTTAGCGAATAGCGGAAGAGTTGAATGCAAGCGTATGTGAATAGTGCATGTGCATATAGATACTATATATGCATATTGCGGTGGGTATGTACTGCAATTTGTAGTCGCGTTGTAATTATACAAAATGGCGTTTGTAAAACAAAGCGATGCAGTTCATAGTGCAGGTGATTCAATTATGCAGACATTAGTTTT
Source organism: Bactrocera zonata (assembly GCA_037783105.1). Lineage (NCBI taxonomy): Eukaryota > Metazoa > Arthropoda > Insecta > Diptera > Tephritidae > Bactrocera > Bactrocera zonata. The sequence continues at coordinate 93,937 of JBAWJQ010005456.1, read as the reverse complement.
TTGCTCAATGTGAGTAGAGTAAACGTTGAGTAAAAAGCGATTGAGTAATTACATATTGCCTTAATGTGAATGTTTACGAATTATTTTTATTTTAAATAATTAAATTAAATTATGTATATTAAATTTAATATTAATTATTAATTGAATTTATTATTTAAATTTAATTAATTAACAACTTTTTTTTTAAATTTAATAATTAATTTCTTTTTTAATTTTTATTTAGTTATTTAATGTATGTTTATATAAATTATGTAAATTAATTTACAGGGTAGGCCATTTAAAGTTGACCCATTTGTTTGTTTGCCAAAATTAAGGCGTCGCGGATAATCAGCTGGGTTTAGTTTTTGTGCCATTTGAATTTTATATGGAAACATCTTCAAATCTTTATGAATTATGCGTCGGAGAGTGATGCGAGAGATGTCTAATTCCTGAGAGCGGCGATAACTCGATGTCGATGGAGTCTCCTCAATACTGGCTCGTACAGCTTCGATATTTTCATCAGAACGTCTTGTGCGTTGTCTGGATGCATGACTGGCATTACTGAGATTACCGGTGTTCACAAATTTTGCGTATAAAGACTTAATTGTGTTCTTAACTGGAGCACTTTTCACTTTATTTTTTTTGCGAAACGCACGTTGAGTTAACACAATTGAAAAGTTATTTTGAATATAAAGCTGAACAATTTCAGCGCGTTCTTTTGGAGTGTACTGTTCCATGGTATAAATTGTCTTCGAATGACGCTTCTAACGCGGTATGACATTAGCCGATTTGTCAGCGCTGTTAAAAGTTACAGCGTTGCCAGATGGGTCAACTTTAAATGGCCTACCCTGTATTTATTTATATAATAATAATTTAATTAATATTAAATTTAATTACATAGAATTTGGTTTTCTCTCTTTGATTAGTGTTTTTTTTAAGTGAGTAAAAAGTTTTACAATTGAATTGAATTCTAATAAAATTAATTTTACTAAAGGAGCAAATGTTTACATGCATATGTATGTACATACATAGCTAAATATCCAAATGAGGTACTTACGAAAACATATGTTTTACATTATCACATACATAAGTTGCATACAATATAAATTTTCGTCCAAAACACACCTGAAAAAATGGAGAAATAGAAACAAATTAATTTATTTATGCTTCACTTGAAATTTTAATTAACATTTCTTTCAAAACTAATTTATGTAGAGGGAAAATGTGCAATAGAAATGTACAAAAATATTGTACATACTTTAACAAATAGTATATTATTCAGATTTTACACGCAGGATTAAATTTGACCCGGACTGTTCCACATAAACTGCGCTCTCAAACAGAAAAGTTGTACTAATCTTAGAAATTGTGTCTCGGTTTGTTTATAACACTTACAGTTGACCAGTCCGGCTCATTTTTGATCACGAGCGTACGTTGTAAGTATGTAGAGATGCGTGCAACTATTACCATTTCTGTAAAATTTTTAAGGGTAATAATGTAATAATAGAACTTTTTTAAAGAAGGTGTTTATATACATACATATTTAAACGCATATATAAACACATATGTATCAGAAATTTAATCAAAATTAAAATTACATTTCATTTTAAAACTGAAGTATAAATATAAAAAAAAACTTCAAATTAAAAGCTGGAATAAAATAATTTAAAACAAGAGAGATTTACATATTTCGTACTGAAAAACTATAATTAAAGTAACTAAATGTATATAAATAAGACAAAAAGTGCTAAACTTTATTGAAATTTTTTTAAAAATAAGAAAGATAGCAGAGATTTTAAGACATTTCGTATCAAAAGTAATCAGTATATTTTTTGGTTTCATTAAGTATTTCTTGAAAAATTAAGCATTTGCAAACATTACAAATAAGTCTTTCGACGGGGGAAACAGAAAGTGTTAAAACTGTTTTTATTTTTTTTTTTTTTAATTTTTGAAATTCGAGTTTTTCAATTATCTGGTTACTACTGCGGTTTGATATTATTATTTTTTTTAATTGATTCAATCCCAAATTTCCTTTTTTAACTTTTAAATTCCTAAAACATAAGTTTGTATAATTCACTTCCTTTGGAAAACCTGTAAAAGTAAATTCGGGCAAATTAAAGTTTAAATCTGTATATTTTTGTACGTATGTATTTCACAGTTTCTCATAAAAACTTATTTTTATGAACGTCACACCCGTGTACATATGTACATATGCACATTTATTCATTCAATCTTTTGTGTTGCAGCTCTTAGCGCCGGGCTGAATGCTTGCAGCAGCCTTAAAACACGCACACACACATTAATACCCATATTTACTTTCTTAAAGCACACATTTATATCTGCATATGTACATATCCATATTCATACGAATATAGTACAGCAAAAGTAAATGAAATAAAATAAAGTAAAAAAAAAAAAAAACGTTATAAAAAGAAGTGAATGAAATGAAATAAATTTTTATCTTGAACTTGAACTTGAGACAGTAACGACGATGACGCTTACACCGACGATGGGCTCTGCCGAAGTGGCTGTCAATGCTGCTTGGATGGTTATGAGCTGGCGATGGTGTTGTCGCTTTGCTAGCAGCAAACATGCATATATACATATAAAATAAATGATTATGTATTTGAGTTGTACAAGATACTCAATGATAAAGTAAAAGAAAATAACAATAAAAATGGTAATAAACCGTAGCAGTTGCTGTTTATATTGTAATTCATTTCGTGTTCCTTTCTTTGGATTTCCTTCACTTTTACTCTGCATATTAAATATATGTATGTATGTTTGTATATCTTTATGTTTATATGCATACATATGTATATAAAGCGAATACGCACCAAGTGCAAAGGCTAGCGCCTTTGTAGGTCGCTGCTAGGAAAATGTTACAGGTTGTATTGGATTTATGAGTATTTAGTCAATGCAGCGCATAATATCTGGAGTATTTCACGCTATTGTTGTGACGCAAAGTTTTGTATGGTATAAGTCTACATATATTTTTAGTTATTTCTATAAAATATAGTATATACATATAATTTTGTTTTAATATTTCAATTGTAGCTTTTGGATACAATTTATTTGTTTAATATTTCCTTATTGTATTATGTCTTTCATATTATTTTTAATATTTTCTAAGTACTATAAGCTTCATTTTAACCAATAGATGTGTAAATAATTTTAATGAAACAAGAAGAAACCTTAACTTCGGCTACTCTGAAGCTATAATACCCTTCACGTGTGCATTTTATATGGTATAAAAGTAATCAGTTTCTATGGCAGCTATATGCTATACTCGATTTGAATTCTTTCGTCGGATATTGCATATCTGTCTCAGGTAATAGTTCGTACGAAAATTTCGGGAACATATTTTGTCAAAAAAGTTTTTCATACCAGAACTTGATTTTGATCGCTCAATTTGTATGATGGCTATATGCTATAGTCGTCCGATCAGTATGATTAGTTCGGAGATTGGGCGCTGTAATTAAGAAAAAAGTTTTCCATACCAGAACTTAATTTTGCTTGTTCAAATATTTTTTTTTTGCAAAATATATTCACGCCATTTGGTGAAAAATGGCCAAATACTGCCAAATTGGAGATGAGGTTATAAATGTACTTTATGTGCCTTATGTATGAGTGTTGCACGTTGTCAAGTGTCGTTGGCAGTGAAATGGGTGTAAAAATGTTGCATGTACGCCCGCCAAACTCGCGCCAATTTGACTGTCTGAGTAGTTATACACATACATACATATAACGTACAAACGGCAACACTTTGCTAAATTTATATGAAAAAGACAAGCAAACAGCAGTGATGAACAATAAGAAAAATTGACGGTCGCAACGCCTTCATCAAAACAAAAAACGAAAAATAATGTGGAAGCACGAAAGCTTGACTGTCTGTCTACGACCTCTACTAACTTAGACTGGGGTATATCTGTGTGTACTCCAAATGGCACAAAATTGCTGCTTTGACTCGTCTTTACTGTCACAACCTTGCACACATCTGCATTCATATAAACATGAATGCCGCTATATGCATTTGTCGCTAGACCACGTGTTGTTATTTTCGTTTTTTCGGCGAATAACTTTTACTTTTTAGTTTTGTCGAAAAAACGCTGACGCTATGACGCATCTGCATTGCTGTTGCGCTGTGAATACAAATATGGCATGCACTAGCAAAATTACTAACGGCAGTAAATACAATGGCACAACAACAGTTATAACTATATATGTGGTTATAACTACCGCGACGGGGCAAAAGTTTGCATGACACAGCGCAGTTGACTCAAAACCAGCCACTTCTGCAACTTGTGCGACGTGTTCTTGCCGCCGCTACTTATTCTACTCCTTTTTAAAGCAACTACATACATAACGTACATATGTACTATATGTATTAAATATATTGTATATGTGTGTATGTTCATATTGTTATCCTGTTTTTGCTATTTCTTTTATGGCTTTGACTTTATTCACTTTTGAAAATGAAAGTTATTTATTTGACTGCATTGTGTTCTCGCTTCTTATATACTTTTTAGCAGATGATTATCGTCTCAATTGCAGCAGTAACTTTTTCCATTTCCGGTTGAGATAGTTTTGCTTTGGTTTGAGTGCAAGTTTTAGTTTTCAAGAATTTATAGAAAAGCGTTGGATGGATATTTAGGCAAACTGAGAAAAAATAAATAATAAAGTTAGTTTTTTTTCACAATGAAAACTAACTGTATTTTTTATTTTTATTTATATTTTTTTTTTGTTGAAAAATAATGGTTCAAAAATGTACAATACATATCTACAGTTAGAATCGTTCCAGACCAAATTTCTTTGCTTAAATTTAAGGTCCCAAGTTTTTTACTGAAGTATAGTTTTAGGTGTTATTTGTGGCGTTCATAAAAACGGCAAAGTTCACTTCAGTTTTTTTATGAACCTGCCGGGTTTTTATTTATGTGAAGTTAAACCGGGTTCAACAATATTATTTCACGCATTTATACTGTTAGAGTTCACACATTTCTTCGTGATAATAACGGACTTTAATGTGGTGAAGTATAGTTTTCGGCTTCATATGTGAATCAAGTGAATGTCTATTGCAAATAAATTAATAAGATACCCTATTAAGGGATTATATCCACTTCTATTTGCAATAGATGAACAGAAACATGTTGAGAGGTTATATCCCCTTCCTCGTCAGAAAAAGTCTTAAAGCGGTTTTTTTTAATAATGAACAAAAAATTTTACATTTACAGAATGTTGTGTACTTTAATAATCCACAACTGATTTTGAAAATTTTTGGATACCTCTGATCCCGTAGTACAAGAAGAAGGGCCACCGAAAATAGATGCCTGGAGGTCAGGAAGATATTTCTGCTTAAAATTAGGTAAAATCCAAAAGCCAAAAACGGTTATTATTACAATAGATGAATAACAGTTATGATCGTAGGACTCATCAAAGTGTTAATTTTTGAACAAAAAGCGGCTTTAAAAAAATATAATAATACACTTGACAGTGGCTTAAAAAATAGAAAAATCTAATTCCTTCGATCGTAACAACACAAATATGTCTAAGAAGGCATTTTGAAAAATTTGTCGGTTCAGCCATTTCGGAGATATTTTTCTCACTCACTCTGAAAGCAGTGTTTCAAGAAAAACGCGTTAAAAGTTTTGGGAACCGATAACATAAAGCTAAAAATTCTTATAAATATGCTCATATCTATTTATGTATTCATATCGATATATCCGGATTTGTCGGATCAACTTAAAATTTATGGAGAATATTCTCAAATTTTCATACATTCGTTATTCTTTCAAGATCTTAAATGATCTCCTCAAAAACTCTCAATCTTTACCTAAATATATATTTTCCTTTCTAAAATATCCGAAGCAACTTCAAATTTTAAGAGAATATTATCAACATCTTATCAATTCACACGTTACTCTTTCAAGCTTTCAAATTTCATCCAATGTTTTCCTTCTTAAACGGCTTAAGAAAACAAAAAAAAAAATCTCATTCCAAAAGCTTTCCAAAAATTTGGGTTTATTACGCGACAATGCAACCCTTTCGGCACTTTACTGAATACACCCAAAAACAAATGATTGACTTGCTAGCTAACTGATGCGATACACACCCTTTGCACATTTTACCCCCTGACACCCCATTGTTAAATTTTTGACTGCGAAAATTTAATGTCTACTGCATTTACAACCGCAAACAAATAAACAAAATGCAAAAGCACGAAAATACTTTTATCTGCAATGTGTATGAACAAAAATTTATATAATATACATATATAACAATACATACACACACTTTTCAAGTGCAAGCAATAAATAATAAAAAAACATAATGCAAAGCGCAAAAAAAATCGGCAAAAATGCAGCAACAACGCGAAACAAAAGAAAACTGCAAAAATACCAAATTCGGCTGGCGTAAAAGGCAAATTGTTTTTGTTATTTGCAGTTGCAGCAATAGCAAAGCAAATAAATGCTCAAATTGAAGATAAATAAAACAAACACACACACATACATACAAGCACATAAGAACGAAATAACTCAAGTTATTACGAATGCAAAAAACAACAAAGCGATTTCGCCGAAAAAGCGAATGAAATGCTCGGTTAAGGAAATTATATGCATACATACATATGCATATGTAAATTCAACAGAAATGCAAGCAAACTGCTCCGTTACCATATAAATATGCTCTAAACATATACATACATATGTATGTATAAATATGTACGTTGGTTTGCATTTTTGTATTTCCCGAAAAATCTCTAATCTATAAATTGTAACCGTACAAAGCACAGGGAGACCTCGACTTGAGCGCGTGAGTGTTTATTTTTGTTTGCCAAGCGCAAATGGTTGAAGACGGCTCCATTGCCGGCGAAGTAAAGTGCTTTTTTGAATCAGCAAAAAGTTTTGGGAGTTAAGGAAACTAAACAAAAAAAGTTAGCAAAAACAATGCTTCCGAATGAAAAATGGCTGCAAATTCATTTTGACTTTATGGTTAACTGAATTAAGACGAGCTTAATAAATATGTAATAAGTGGTATATGGTAAGTGCAACAGAAAATATGTAATATTATGCATACATACATATGTACATATTATGTAAATGTTATGTACATATGTCACACATTTACATAGTATGTATGTATTTATAAAATTGCGTTAAAATTAAAGCAACTTGCTATAGATTTTTAGAATTGAAATTTGTAATTTAAAGGTTATGTGTCATTGAAAGCAGTTCTACTTTAAGATTATACATATGTACACTACTATAGAAAACTACAATTTTCTTTCTTATTCTTATTATTTTTTACTATTATAATTATCTTTAATTACACCGGTCAACAAATTTTTTTTTTGTTTTAACTTTGATTACATTGGTCAAATTTTTTTTTTTTTGTTTTGTTTTATCTTTGATTACACCGGTCAACAAAAAAAATTTTGAGACTTCTGTTTTTTTTCAGATTCCGATTCTTTGCATTAAAAAAACACTAAATTTTTTTTACATCTAAAAGCTTGCTTTAACATTTGGAGTTTAAAATGAGAGAGCATATACGAACATAAAAGAAATACGATAAAAACTCTACAAAAACAAAATTTAATAAAAAGAATACTTTATTTTTGGTGTAGAGAAACAGAATTAATAACCAAAAATAGTGTTAATCAGAGTTATTATTATAATTAATTATTATTAATATTTTATAATTATTATATATTTTTTTTAATTTTTATAATTATTACAAATTATTTTTATTATTACTCTTATTTTGATTATTAATAATTATTTTCAGTTATTTAGTTATTATTATTATTACTTTTCATTTTTAAATATTATTTTAATTAAAAATTATTTATAATTAGAATTATGATTTTTTAATTTTTATAATTACATATTACAAATTATTTTTGTTATTTTTATTTTTGCTCTTATTTTTATTATTTTTATTTTTACTATTAATTTTTTAATTTTTATAACTATTACAAATTATTTTTGTTACTTTTATTTTACTCTTATTTTTGTTATTAATTATTTTTACTAATTATTATTAATTGCTAACATATAAAATTTTTTAATTAATATTAATTTTAACAAACCCTCAGCCACCCTCGGCCCTCGGCCACTACCAACACTACTACATTTCTAGCATTCCGCAAGCTACGAAAAAATAAAGCGGCTTAGATAAACCAGTGAAATGCTGGCAAAAACAAATTAAAATATTTTATCTCTATTGGCGCAGTGCCATTCAATACAGAGCACGCCGCTCACAACAACTTGTAAATGGGACGAGTTTGTAGCAGAAGTTTTACATAACCTCCACCGAATCCACCGACATATCACATACATACATTCAACTAGAGGCCTTTTCACAATAGCAACAACGGTGGAGGCATTACTGCCTTCTTCCCATATTTTCAACATATAGCGCATTTTTTCTTGCATTTTCCAGCTTTTGGTATTCACTCGCTCGTACAACCAAACTTACGCTCACCAAAAATGCAGTAACATTAGCCGAACAAGCAACCCTCATGTGCACTTTGGCTGAGGCTGTAGCTGAGGCTGAAAAGCATGCGGGTTGTAGCATTGCTTCACTCTGAATTTGCATGTGAAAGCCGCACTTTACATATACATACATACGTATCCATGTATGTGTGTGTATACTGTAATATTTCTGTGCACATGCTTCTATATTGTCTACATTTGCATTCATTTTGCCTTTAACTGCTTTGCTTTTGAATGCCACTTGTAGTTGCCTTTTTGTTGTTTAGGTCATACACACATAAATATATGCTTGTTGTTATTGTTGTTGACCGTAGACCTTTACTCTGTCATTTGTCGCACTTTTCGTTTCGAGTCTTTACCGTATCAGTTAAATTATTAACATACAAAGTGGCAATATTGCGCTTAGCGTTGCATACTTCAAGGGGTTGCAATTCAAAGATGTCGGTTTCTGCATAGGCGAGAGTGTGTGTGAGTTTGTTTTTGTGTACGTAATTGAATTGAAGTTTTCTTTGCAATGCGACAAAGTTTGACACACACACAATAATATGAAATACAGTTAACATCATTTAAATGAAACGATATTAAAAAGATTAGCTTGAGGTATTAAAATTTATGCATAATGGAATTGAAAACTATATTTTTTTTGTAATTTTTACATTTTTGTCAGCTGTATTATTGCGGAACAAGCCCTCAGTTTTTGGGATCTTCTAGAAATGTAGCATAGATTACTTTCCTAAACATCGTTAAAATGTCTGAACAAAATGTTTAGGTCGGATCTCTAACCTAACCTTTATGCCATACGAAATGTACCCTTGAAGGGTATTATTGCCGAAGTTTCTGATTACTGCTAATAAATGAGGTAAACAATATTCAAAAAGTGAAAGTTCCCTCAACCACAAGCACATACACATGCACATACTACCAACATATGCATGTACATATGTATGTATATATAAAGCAATCAGTTATAAGAGCGACAAGTATTATTTATGACTACCGTTATTGCTGCAATTTCTACATGGCGATTTGTGCCCGCTAACATTGCATTTATTGTATATCTTCATGATTTCCATCCGACGCATCCACAAACTTTCCATTAACGATAAAAACCTTTTTTGCCTCATACACTCAATTTGGATACATCGAAAAAAATTAAAATTTATTTTCAACCGATACCAAATTTTTCGGTACCTAACACACCAAATACTCTCTCCCGTCTTCAGCACCCACCGTCCACCACCCAATAGATATATTTCAGTGCGCTTGCACTCCGCTGTGCGCCAACGGCAACGAATGCGCTTCGTGTGCCGCCACTGCACTGCAGACATGTCTGCACTTCACAAACACACCACGCCAACTCACACTCACGCGTCTGTGAAAAGTGTGTACTCTTTGGGTAGTTGGTACCATCCACCTCACTCAAAAGCTACTCCTTGTTAGGTTTGATTTGTGCAGTGGCGCATGTCACGCTCACTCTCACCACCACCCTGTTTGCATGGTACCGTATGTTCACCGCTCCGACACGCTCTCCTCTCTCTCTTACCCCGTTCGTGTGCAAACATAACATCCTTCGTAATATAATGTTTGCTGGCGCGCAATGGTGCGATGGGTGGTGGGCGGCGGACTAGTTGATTTTGCAGTGTAACTGCAACAGCTTGGCTCTTCGCTGTGTAAACTTATGAAATGGAAAATATGTATATGTATGTATAGCTAAAATGTTGCAAAACACTTGCAGACGCTGCATGTTTGTTTCATACAAGCTTTATACTCTTGTTTGTAGCTGCACAGCCTGCTGAGTTTCAACCTCGATGTTTGCACTGCTGACTGCACAACGTTTTCAGCTACAAAATTGTGTTGTATGAGTATTGTATGTATGTATGTATATATAAACAGATTATGGTAGTTGGTTGTTGTTTGTAATTTACTATTTTCGTTTCTGCTTTGCCTGCTTTTCTGCTTCATCGCAAGGCTGTTTGCTGCATTTTAGATATTCTTATTGTTTTTATTGTAGTAATGTCTTTGGCACTTATGGCGCAATCGCTGCCATTGACTTAATTTCTATTGTAATTTCTGGTAATACTCAAACTAACTAGTTTATTTCTTTGTTTTGCTTTTGGATTCTTATTTAACATTAACCACCGCCCTCAGGTAAGCTCTCTTCTCTCAGGCACGACTCCAACAATTTCAACCAAATTTCGTGCATATTGCTTTCTTGAAGTTCCTATCCTGCATTGTGAAAATGGGTGTAATCGGCTTACAACCACGCCCACTTTCCATATAACACAAAACTATCTTCTTCACTTTGCAATAAAATATATAAATCAAGCAGCAGCTACTAAGATATCGGTATAAAACTCCTCAAATAAGTGACTGTCTTTTAAAAATGGACTTTACTCTGTCAATATCCCATTTATCAATTTCTGAGACCCTTAGTACCCCTTTATGCCGGGATACTTTGTAAGATAACGAAATCAAGTTAGTAGGCCAAATTTTTCTGATATTACTCTGGTTTGGTGCTAAATAATTGGCTCAATATTTCCCCTTGGCTCCACCACATACACAATAAAACGATTTTCGACCGATCCGCTGTGTTCTAGCGTCGAAATGAATGAAACTGATCCTTGGTCCTTAGCCTAACCTCGAAATGAATAAAATCGATCCAATCTTTGGTCTAGCCTACTCACCAAATATAATGATTTCTTTTGCTCTGCGCTTGATTGTAAGATCATATAGATCTAGAAAAACTTTCTATCATTTCGTCCTTAGCAGAATATTTTGTTATGTTAGTCCCTAAAAAATATATATACATTTATGAGCAAATGCAATCAAAAAAATCAATTTTCTCATTTTTCCTCTATTACAACCTCATCCAACCCGTGCGAAGTGCACTCAGCACTGTTAAACTTTCCCCCCGCACAAAGTCACCATTGTCTGTGCTATACTCCCCACTGCTGTGGTCAAACATTGCGAAATTGACGCTTTTGCTCGTGTTTTCAATTTTCGTATTTGTATTTGTCTAGCTATTTGTCTGTTTGTCCACTTTGCGATGGCCTATGTCGCCGCATTGTGTTGCAACCGTCTGGCAGATAGGAAATCACAAACGTTAAGGAAATGAATGGAATTCGTTTCAATGATGAAAAATGCAGGCGAATCAAGTAGAATGAGACCACGAGTTTATTAGCTGAGGGAAATACATAGTATTTAGAAAACCGGCAGTGATTGGCATTGAAAAGTGAAAGATTGCTGGCGTGAGGCGCTCAAGAGTCAATTCGGTATTAAACAAAGAAAAAACCAAAAAAGTAAATCAATGTCTGTGTTAACTGTAGAAGTTGGCACAATGCTGTCGTTGAGCCAATTAGAAAGGTGGTGGTGCTTGCTCATAGATGCAATAAAACTGACAACGGTTTAAACAATTGATGTAGTGCCTTTTTTGAAAAGATAAGCAAATTTAAGGTCCGTATATTTCTTAAGAATTCAAAATGTCTGTGATATTATTAAACAATTTATTGTGTATACAAGCCTGTGGTTTTTGAATACTTACTCGACAAAATCTTGTTAAAAAAATTTTTTCTTAATTTTACTTGTTTATACTTTTTCTATTTCTACGTTCAATAAAGATGTCTTCGACGGATGTTCTCACGCAAACGCCTTAATATTGCCAAATAGGACTCCTTATTGACCGTCTGTCCCTCCGTAACAAATTCATGATGCTCCAAACCACGAATATCGAAAAAAACAATGAACATAACCTTGATTTTTTGGTTACGGCTCGTTTTTTCCCCTCCATTCCGACGATTGTAGACTTGTTTGCATATCAAACTCATAAACTCATGCCCCATAGGCAGTTATAATGTTCTCCATGAATGTAGGATCGGAAGTCGTACGATCAAGCATGCTAAAAGAGACCTGTTTACGGTACTCTCTTTGATAAAAATTCAGCTTTATCGAGACGAGTCGAGTTAGAACGCATTTCATGCCCAAAATATCCACCAAAATCATTCGACTCGGACTCGCGAGAGATGTCCAGCTCACTTGCCTTCTTTCTAACACTAGCGAGCACCATATTCCTCACTTTTTTAATATTTTCATTACTTGAAGAAATCGAAAGTCAAAAAAGCAAAAATTTACATGCAATCCCCAACAACTTACTTCGATAAATATTTGTGAAAAATTTGTGAAATCTACTATGTTAACCAATAATATAAAAAGTTGAGATAATTTTCCCAAAAAATTATTAAATCAAATTTAAAGAGAAGCCTCTACCTCTCTACTCTAAAATTATAATAGTTTAGCAATATTACCAAAAATTCTGTATCTATATATTATCAAAAATAGTTTTGCAATTAAGAAAAAAATTGCGATGGTACATATTTCAGCTACATGCATATCATATTATCCGCGCACAATCGCTCAATACACATGAATATTGCACAATTTCCTGTACTACCAAGAGCTCTGTTATCTCCCTGCAAACATAATCGTTCGCTTCCCTATTGCACATATGCATAGAATTTGCATTTAGTAAAAGTTGGCAACGCGGCGCGGGTGAGAGGTAGTGTGTAGGGAGAAATTCGTTAACGCCTACAAGCGAATACAGCAATTTTAACGGTATTTATATTGCTTCATTTTACTCTACTCCCTTTGCAAACACAGTCTAGTGCAAATAAATGCCCTGCAGCAGCATAAAAAATATTTATTGGCTTAAAAGTACAGTTGGAAGGGGCGGATGCACTTAAAAAACGTTATAAAAAGTTGTGTATGTATGTGTTGTGAATAACTTGTAAAATAGTTTTGTTTTCAGATTTTGGTTTTTGCAAGGAAATCGCAATGAAAAGTTGCAGTTTGCAAAATAAATATACAGATAGTTGAAAACACGGAAGGATGGTTGCATAATCGTCGGTGCAAAGGAAATATTTCACAGATACATCAGTGGTAGTTGTGCGGACAATTCATATGTATGAATATATGTGTATAGTGCATATGTACTATTATAACACACATATGTATATGGAACATTGTAGCAAGCAAAGGAAGGGAGTTAAAATTGTGAAAATATTTTTAGAAAAAAGGAAATTTCAAAAAATTTCGAACGATATGTATCTTTTTATATACATGTCTATGTGTATATGGTAAGCTAATTCCTAGTACATAGCGCCTTTGACAGCCAATTGGCGACTTTGAAAAGTCTAAAACTCTCCCGCACTCAGGCGAGCATAATAAAATGGACTGCAGCAAAATGAAATTTCATCAACTAAATGCAATTTTTATGCCACACTCACTCACACTCTAACAACGGCAGCAGAGTTAGACATTTTTTTTTTTTTTTGCATATGATACCGTACGTAGTTTGGAAGAAGAATGCAGTAAAAGTCATGAGAGTAGTATGCAATGAAATTAAAATCGTTTGAAAGCAAGGAAAAAATTAAAAACTGCCGAGCTAGTCTAAATAGTAAACAAAGAGTGGAGTAATCAAATATGTTATACTGCACAAGAGAGAAAAAGTGAGAGATATGTATGTGGAGTTTAGGAGACAGATAGCAAAAAGCTGCCGCCTACATTGGAATTAATGATTGAATTGCGAATTGCAGTTACAAAGGAATGTCATAGCTACTAATACTAACACACATACTAATACATACATATGTAGCCTTTTCTTACTCTGTTTATTTATGGTATATAGTAGTTTGTGTGCATTTATGGTACATAGCATAGTTTGTATGTAATACTAATGGAAGTAGCATTTGTATTGGCATTTGCTGAAGCAAAGGACTATTTTAGTTATTTATAGGTGTACAAAAAATTGCAATAGAGCTTATTGCTGTGTTTGTGGAGTCATTTAGCTATGTACTTACATATACATACATGCTTATGTAAGAGTAGTTCACTAATTAATGAATGAAATTTAACACTGGCACATGCTTGCAATTTGATGAGTTTACGGACTACTTTATTGAATGCCAGAAAATTTACAGATTTTCAAGAATGCAACATTACTTCATAGAAATAAAAGTAGTATGTAACCACTTAATACTTTTATTTCTATTAGGTATCCACTATTGTATTTCAAAATATCGGTAGTATACACATGTATTTGAGAATATTTCCCGAATATTTGAGGTTGATCAGAATGCTGCCGAATTGACAGTCCTTGGCGCAATAGAAAAAATTCGGGTCCGTTACGGTTACGTAGACCCGACTATCGTGGCAACGGCACGAAAAAGCTGTCGTCGGAGTCGGTGAGGAAATTTTCTCTGAATTAGACCGATCGACTTAAAAGATTTACAAGACTTTCTTACTGCTTTTTACATACATTTGGCTGGTAATGATAGAATGAATAATACTTTTGATAATAATATACATATATTTTTTAGGCAATTCTTAAAAAAAAAAAATAAAAATAATTAAAAAAGTTAAAATAATTCAAAAGTAATTAAATAAATAAAAAAAAATTAAAATATTTTAAATATATACTTATGTATGTATATCTAATATTTTTTTATACATATGCATATAATATTTTTTGTGTATATAATATTTGTTTACTAGATTTTTTAGAAACCGCCAACTTCTAGTAATAATTAGATTTTTAGGCCATTAAAATAACTAAAAAAAAATAAAAAATAACAAAAAAAAATAATTTTAACAAATATATACACACATACATATGTATATAAAAATATTTTTTAACGGATTTTTTTAGAAACCGCCAATTAGTCAAAAATTAAATTTTGAATAGTCCGTCAAAGGTTACTTGTATTGATTTTTAGCAATATATGTATGTAGGCATATTTCATATACATATGCATATGTATATTTATATTTTTGGTTTTTTGTATTTGAAATAAATTTAAGCAGAAAAAATCTTCCTCACCGCCAGATAGCTTTTTTCGGAAATCTTCCTGCAAACCGGCTAAATATCACTACAGGCGCACTGTGGGCTAATTTAGTGTCGCGCTCCACTCGAATATGCATAAAAATATATTAGTCACCACTTACTCTCAAAAATTGGACAATAGCTGCTCATAATTAAACTGGGATAGTTACCTGCAAAGATAAAAATTTGAAAATAAAAGTTAGCAGATGTAGATTGATATGTAATGTTTGTATGTTTATTCATATATGTATGGCTATTTTAAATATAATGAGCAAATTTCTATGCTTTATATTTTTCATGTAATTTTTTTTTTGTGATTTTTTTTATATGATTAATTCTCTTTAAGAAAACTTTTATGAATCACCCTAATATAAGTAATTTAAGCGCTCTTCTGATAATTAGACTGTAAATGACTATACAAAAATTTACTTTATATACATACATATGTATATGTTCGTATGTATTCTTATATGTAGTATTTACATACAATTACTAAGTAAGTTAAGCGCAATAAGTCAGACAGAATGCATAAATTAGTCTTAAATGTTAGCTTTGTACATACTATGTATGTCTGCCGATGCACACCAAAACATGCCGTTATGAATGAGTACCCACACGAAACAATATCACAATTAATGTACAAACATACGTGCACGTAGAAAAATGCAAAAGCGCCGACTTTTTCCAATGAACTAAGCGAAGCTTTAAGCAATGCACTCCCAGTTATTTTAGGTTGCCCGTAGTTTGTGCTCGCCCCCCTCGCAAGATTTTAGTAACAATAACTTTTCACGCATTTTGTGTTTTTATTTTTTTTTTCGTATGCTTCTTATTCATAGTTGCAGTGCACTTTCTTTACAACTGCTGCTTATTTTCAAATTCGTCGTGCCACTTGACTTGTTGCCCCTACTAATACGCCAAGTGTTAACATTTTCTCTTGATTTTGCCGAATGCATTCCGAATTGTGCAACGAAGCGTGTTTGCTTGTGCATGTGCTCGGACGCACGTTGTTGAAGCGCAACCGGCACTTTGAGCGCTACATAGCACGTATGTATGTACATATATACATACATATGTATATATGCGTAAGATTTTGGTTAACTTTTCTTTAGTGTACTTCTTCATGCCTTTACTGTGCCTGTAGCGCACGCAGCTCGAATTTGGGCTGCACGCGTATTCAAATAGCACGCAGATACTATTATTCATCCACAACTGACACTATGACTTTCAGTGGGGTTACCGCCAAACACATCGGTCAATATTTATGTACATGCCTCTACTAGTCGGTTATTGTTTATTCGCTATTGTTATAGCGGTTGTAGCTATTGTATTGTATTCAGCTTGGAGTTAGAAAGTGTGAAATATACTAAAATAATAAATTAGTTGCTTCTTGCAACTTGCATTGTCTGGTGGGAGAAGCATACGAAAAAAATTATATTATTTAAAACATTTAGTTGCTACGTTAAAATTTACAACAATTTTTGTAAAAAGACAGATAATTTTTTTTGTTTTAATTTTAGCATAAAAAAGTAAGTTTTCTTTTAAATAACTTTTTTTTTAATTTTATTGAAGTACTTGAGTTCAAAAATAATTATAAAATTATTTAAACTTTTTTTAATGTCAAATACATTTTTTTTTTTTAAATTATATTGAATTACTTAGTACAAAATTATTTTAATTTTTTTAGGTTTATTGCACCCTAATGTACCTACATAAGTGTTGCGAAACACTTACAAAATTTACAAAACATACTCTTCAATATCACGTCCACATATAATAAAATCCGATGTACATACATATGTACATATGTATGTATATAACTCAAGCTTTTTAATATCACACAATTGGCTTATCAAGCAGCAGAACTATTGACAAATACTTCAAACACAAACAAAAACTGTGAGAAACTGCGTAGCTTCGAAGGTTCTTAGCCACTTGTCTAACCATGTATTTGTGTGAATGTGCGATTGCTGATAAAGCATTAAGCTATCATTACTATTAATCTACTCTACTATAACTTCTTGCAAGCGCCTAGAATGCACATACATAAATACACGCATATATTTTATTTACAAACATATGAATAACGAAAACAAGTGCACAAAAAATAAAAAACAAAATGAAAATGTTAGAAAAATTACTTTTTAATAATGCGTAATTAAAAACCAAAACACAAATTCAATAAATGGGGAAGCTGCCAACAAGAGTTCGAGGCAAAAACAAAAATCTCGAAGTTTGAAGTTAGAAATTATAGGTAGTTGTGTGATAGTCTGGCAGTTTGAGAAGCTATAGGTAGTAGGTTGAAGCTAATTATTGTACGGGAATAATACAGTTAAGTGGGATGCATGCTGCGTTTCCGACTTAGCATAGCTGGTTGCACATCTTGTAATATTTGAAAAGTTATATAGTGACTTATACATATACCTTGACAAATAATGCTAATGTTAGGCGTCACTTCCGCGGTTTCACTGTTGTAAACACAGGATGTTCTATTAAAAGTGAGAAAGTGTAGGTGAAGAAAATGAACAGTGGCACTAAACAACTAACAGAGCAATAAAATTTAAAAAAATTAAATTGAATCATCTATATTACTAAATTTGAAACTTAAAACCAAGGGAATATTCTTTTTTTGTTAATAAATATATAAGTGCATAACATGTAACGGGTGATTTTTTTGAGGTTAGGATTTTCATGCAGTAGTATTTGACAGATCACGTGGGATGTCAGACATGGTGTCAAAGAGAAAGATGCTCAGTATGCTTTGACATTTCATCATGAATAGACTTACTAACGAGCAACGCTTGCAAATCATTGAATTTTATTACCAAAATCAGTGTTCGGTTCGAAATGTGTTTCGCGTCCGTGTCCGATGAGCGATGAGGCTCATTTCTGGTTGAATGGCTACGTAAATAAGCAAAATTGCCGCATTTGGGGTGAAGAGCAACCAGAAGCCGTTCAAGAACTGCCCATGCATCCCGAAAAATGCACTGTTTGGTGTGGTTTGTACGCTGGTGGAATCATTGGACCGTATTTTTTCAAAGATGCTGTTGGACGCAACGTTACGGTGAATGGCGATCGCTATCGTTCGATGCTAACAAACTTTTTGTTGCCAAAAATGGAAGAACTGAACTTGGTTGACATGTGGTTTCAACAAGATGGCGCTACATGCCACACAGCTCGCGGTTCTATGGCCATTTTGAGGGAAAACTTCGGACAACAATTCATCTCAAGAAATGGACCCGTAAGTTGGCCACCAAGATCATGCGATTTAACGCCTTTAGACTATTTTTTGTGGGGCTACGTCAAGTCTAAAGTCTACAGAAATAAGCCAGCAACTATTCCAGCTTTGGAAGACAACATTTCCGAAGAAATTCGGGCTATTCCGGCCGAAATGCTCGAAAAAGTTGCCCAAAATTGGACTTTCCGAATGGACCACCTAAGACGCAGCCGCGGTCAACATTTAAATGAAATTATCTTCAAAAAGTAAATGTCATGAACCAATCTAACGTTTCAAATAAAGAACCGATGAGATTTTGCAAATTTTATGCGTTTTTTTTTTTAAAAAAGTTATCAAGCTCTTAAAAAATCACCCTTTATGTATGCATACATATAAATTTGTAGTAAGAAGGGTGTAGAATTTATTAATTCAAAAATTTTAGAAAAAATAAAAATTTGAGTTTCATTTCTTAAGCCAACGCATTGAAAATTAGATCGATATCGATATTTGCTTAGGATTAAAAATTTTATTTTATATTTTTTAACTCTGTATTTATCTTTAATTCGGTATGCGAGATGAAAAGTTTTTTAATTCATTTTTTTGGATTATTTTCTTCAAATGTTAATTTAATTATTTTTTCATTATATTAATAACATTATTTTAAATAAATTTAAAAAAAAAAAATATTTTTATATAAACCTTTATCGTAGTACATACATATGTATATAAATAATGATAACTTTAAATAAAACAAAAAGTAAAAGTTTTTAATTTGTATACAAACTTTTATTTACAGGGGAGGATTTTAAAAATTCCGAAAACAAATTTAAGGACCTTATGGTAAGTGCATTAAAGTATTAATTATTAATCAATTAAAATCAATCAATCAATTAAAAGAAAAAACTCTTAAATGAACATGTTGTCGGTATAAAATCTTAAAAAACAAATAAGAAAGGGGTAAGTTCGGATGCAATCGAATATTTTATACTCTTGCAACTTGCGAGAATCAACGCCAGGGAAATACCTTCAGATGTAAAACGTCAACCATAGGATCGGAATCTAAGAAATTGTATATAAACATATACTTTACATATGGAGTAAAGTCAGCCGGATGGTTAAAAATTCTGATATGGGCACTAGGTCAAGTTTTCGCCCAACTTATTCCATTTTAGGCAAAAGGATGCATTGTAATGAGTAAACCATGTTCTGTAATTATCAATGAGTTAACTCTAATATTAACCGATATATCCAGCATAGTCACCTGGAAGTTCGAAAATCTTTGTATTAGGTATATGGGGATTCAGGGTAGTATTGACCCGATTCAACCCATTTTTTATACCCAGAAATAGTATTGCCAGAAAAGGCGTCAGTCTGAATTTCAATTTTATATCTCACACTTTGATCGATATTTTCGTTCAAAAGTTAACTATAGAAACTGGGTTCACGAATTTGGTACCCAGTGGCTGAATAATTTTGTTCGAGGTTCTTCAAAAACGGTTTTAACTATGAGTAAAATTTTCTGCTGAAATTATCTCAAATCAAAAAACTAAAAAAGATGATTAAAGGTTATGATCGTAGAACTAGTTCAAATTTTGATGTTTGATAAAAAAATGGCGCCTTGCTAAAAAAGAAGTCGTTTTTGAAAATAAGTTTACACCTCAGTGTAGCTTAAAATAATGAAATTAGTATCAAAACTCCTATTTCTTCGCTCAGTACCTGAGAAATATGTTCATATTTAATAAAATCGAGTAAAAATTTGAAGTCGAAGAAATTTTCATCACCGGCTCTGGAAGCAACATTTAAAGTTTTGAGTGCCGATTAGACTTAAAAAAAATTCTGAAAAATACACTCATAACTTTGAAAATATTTCCTGATAAATTTCAAAAATTCGAAAAATGCTTTCTAATATACATATGTAGATGCTGCAAAACAGGACTTTTTTCAAATTCTTAATGTATACATACATATATACTAAAATACATATGAGTTATAAAATTAACCTCAATTAATTTAAAACACCCCACTGTACTTCAGTAGTGCTTACAATTAGTGTCAAATATTCAACTGTAACAGTATTTTTCTGGATGAAGCCCACCATGTCTTAATGTATAGTTAATCATAGACAGGTATACAAATGTATGTATGGATATACTACACAGCTATTTACTCATTCACGGTTATTCTTCATTTGTATGCACCACATGACGTGCACGCATCGCTTGTGGCGAAGTCGTCTTTGCCCAAGGGGTCATTTACATGCATTTTCATTGTTAACATTTCCTGATACAAATTTTGTCTTTGCTCGAAAAAGCAGCGCGGAGAAGATGGTTGGGTTGCCACTGAATGAACTAATTTCGGAAATGCATACACGATTACATGCATACATACATACATACATACATATGTACTAAAGGCAAGTGCACAAACTCATGTATGAGTGTAACAGCATAAGCTCGGGAAAATTTCATGAAATTTGTAGTTGCTTTTCCATGTAACTACTCTGTGAGTGATAAGCATCATGTTGCTTTGGTCTTGTCCATAAATTTTTTCACGGCTGCATGCATTAGCCACCACCACTAAAGCAAGAGTCGTTATACGGCGCTCCACGATACGGCTGTTGTCGTTGTAATTAACGATAGTTTGTATGTGACGCTTTTTGACGACGAAAAATTACGCCAGAGCTTTGTCGCGTTGCTTACAGTTGCTCTTGATGCTATCGCCTTTGGCTGCGCGATTGACAGCAGTAATAACTTCATTTCGCGTGCTGCTTCCCGTAAGGGGAGCTCAGCTGGTCACGCGGATCATTTACATTTATACTTTATAGGCGAGATTCTCCGTCATTCACTTTCTAGCTGTTACAAACTTCGTGCCAAACTTAGTATATCCTGTTCGGGGTATAGAAAACACATTCGGCATATTTTCATATACTCCAGCTTTGTGCTAAGTGCACTTCAGGGTTGCACAGCGCGTCCCGAAAAGCATAAGCAAAGCTGCGCAATTTAATTTCACGGTTTACTTAGCCGTTGCAGTGTGGGGATGAATACAAAAAACTCTCCCAACTTTAGCCAATGCTTGAAACCCGATAAGATTGCTTAAACAGCGCGCGTGGGAAGCACGCAAAAATGTCCAATATCGATTGGGGTAGAAAAGTGGCATATCTCATAGAGAACTGCGGTGTTAAGTCGCCCCTAAGCTTTTATGCACATGCATTCATGTACACACATACAAACACAAGTATGTACATAGAAGCTCTCGCATGCAGCTCGCAGTCACTTGAATATGCGCGCACGCTGCAGCTACAAGTACAATAACAAAAGGCCAGCAAAAATAACATAATCTTTGTTTTAGCATATTCACTCCTTCACCCCCTTCTTTTTCAGCGCAAAAAAACGCGCTCATTCACAAACTTGTTGCAGTCATTTTGACATTTGACATTTTTTACTCCTTCCAAATATTTTTTATTCGTAACATTTTTTTTATTTTTTCTTTTCATTTTACTTGGGTTTTGTATTCCTTTTAGCATTGTTGTTGTTTAAATTTTACGTACACTTAACTCTTCAAGTGCCCACCAAAGGCACTCTTAAAGGATATTTAAGCCTTTTCGTTTGTTTATTCATTTCATTGTACTTATTTGCACATATTTTGGTTGTTTTTGTTTGTATATCGCTTGTTGTGCTTTTTTCTATTTCTTTGAACCTTACTTGCAACGTAAAAACAATTTCTTTTTCTAAGATACTCGCAAAGTTCTTGGTGGCTTTGCATGCACATATGTACAAACACGTGTAATTATGTAAATATACTACATGTGCATGTATATTTTACTCATCGAGAGCGCACACGTGACATTTCAGCGCACAATCAAGTCAAATTTTTATATATGTGTGTGTGTGTATGTGTGCATGTGCAGATTTATAATGCAATTGGCGCACTTGTATTTCTTTTCAATTAAATGCTAATGAAGTAGCTACACTCAAGCAGCTCTCAACCAATAGCCACTCATCGATGTCCTCATTGTGGCACAAGTATTGGATTTACATTTTGCGGATACTCTTATTACTCTTTCGAGAGTTTTGAATGAAATGCTTGCTTTGTTCAACATGAGTATGAATAGAATCGGTATATTTTGTATGGAAATATACCGATTTTGTGTTGTTTTTATTTTTAAAAACTGCAGTTGGGAGTAAAACGTCTTGAAACTGATTGAACAAAACGCATTGAAGTGATTTTTTTTGTTTTTTCTTAAATCTGAGGCTTTCCAAAATCCTTAAGGAATTTCATTGGCTTACTCAAACGAAAAAAACGATCTATTTTCAAAGGAAACTATTCAATACTCGGCGGCCATTACGCCCTCAGCAGGTCCTGCCTTCGGAGAAAGATGATTCCCCGCATGACAGCAGAACTTCTTACAAGATCATCAAAAATAAAAAACTAAAGATTACGTATTTTAATTTAGACCATAATCTAGGTTTTGGAAAAAGAATTTTGATTTTTTGCAGACGTTTTTGTAAAGCCTTGTAATTATGTCTCTAAGACCTGTATAAAATTCATTAAGAACGGTTGAGTAATTCGCAAGACATTTTTGAAAGTTTGAAAACACAGTTTCGAGAAAAACACCATTAAATGACTATATACAAGTACAATGTATGTACACATGTACATATGTATGTATGTATATACATACATAGCTGATTTCGAGCACGCAACTTTTCGAGGCTATATCTCTTAAACTATTTCTCCGATCGATATGAAAATTTAGGACAATATTTTATTGATGTTACAGTATTAAATAAGACTTAAAAAAATGATTTTTTAAAACCCTAAAACTCATGCAGCCTTTTAATTAGTACCTAGTGATTTTTGGGTTATAATTTATATATAGTATTCAAAACTAGCTATTAGCTTTTTAAATCTAATTTGTATTTACACATTTTTATTTGTTTTTTATTTGTTGTACATACAAGTATTTCTATTTTTAGTGAGAATGTTTACTTAAGATTAAGAATAATTTGATAAAACAAAAAAATATTAGACATAATTAAAAAAAAATGATATTATTTCTAAAACTAGAAAAAATTATCAAGAATATGACATTATTTGTTTAAGTAAAAATTTTAATTTAACATAATTAACAATTATATTTATGTAGATAAAATAAAAGGGAATCTTAATAAAAAAAATTTAAATTTTTAATTTAAAATAATTAACAAAAAATTGGAGTTACTTAAAAAATAATCAAAAGTAAATTAAAATTAATATTTTTTACTTAAAAATTAAAATTTAAAAGAATTATAAATAATTAACAAAAAAATAGGTTTAATAAAATAACTTTAAATTTAAAAATAAAATTAAAATAATTTTAAAAATTAGAATTAATTTTATAATTAAAAAACTTTATTTTTAAAATTAATATTTTTACTTTAAACTTAATTAAAATTACATTTCTATATTTTCTAATTATTATTACTTTTTTAATTTCTTTGAGTATTTGTTTTAGGTCATACAAATCCCATTTCTAAACGCTAAAGCCACTATCAGCAAAATCAAAATATTTTAATAACTCATATAAAATGTTAACATTTGCGTTGAAAGCTTGTTTAGACTTTACAATTATCTCAGTAAAGAAGAATATTAAAATTTACATATTTATACTATGTATGTATGTAGCTATGTATGTAAGTAAAAATTAAATAAATGAAAGAGCAAAAAACAAAGAACATAGAAACACTTGTAACCATATGAATTCATATAATCATATGTATGTATATACATACATATGTATGTATATGTATGTCTATCATCACATTATCACAGTATATGTATGTAAACGAGGGTATACATATACCTATTTGAATATGTGAAATTGTACAAATGTGTGTGTGTATTATTAAAAATTTCATAATAGAATGCATATGATCTGCGTATAAATTAATATACATACATACATACATATGAATAATATGAAAAAATAATTAATATGTTTATACACATATGTATCTATGTATGTATTTGTACACACACACTATCATCGCTTTAGTAACTCGCTGTCGCTGCTGCTAAAAAATGCGTGCCTGCTGAATTCATGATCAACTAACAAAAAAATCGCATACATACATACATATGTCAGTCAGCTAAAATGACAATCAACGATTAAAAATTCAATGCAAAAGAATTCGTACGCACCAGCCAACGCAATCGGTAACAAAACGAATAAACGCCGACAACTTGAAAAAGCTCAAATGCGTGGCTGTTAGAGAAAAAAGCTTTGCGATCGTCGCCAGAAAAAATGGCATAGAGAACCTATGGCTGACAGCAGCTAAGCATAGTTTACTAGTTGTGCCTAGTCAAATTATATTTGTTGTTGTAGTTTTGCGATACGCACGATTTGCGCGTAGTAAGGGGGCTGGAGCGGATGCAGGGGGCAGCATAATTAACGCGTGCATAACCCAGCGCAGCTTCTGACGTAAATACATGCACATACATACTTATATATATATATGTATATATATATAATACATATACACCCAATTATATACTCATATGAACTAATTATATCGCTAAAAAGAATATGCTTATGTAGTACCATATGTACATATGTATGTATATAGCATTGGAAAACTAGCGCATGCCCCCCTCATCTCTTCGCCGTGTTGTATTGCTGTTCGCCTTCCTATTTACTCTCAAAGACTGATGCGTCGTATTCGCAATATTTTTTTCGAAATGTCAAACACGCACACACATATGCATGTGTATATAAAAATATATGTACATACATACATATATGCATATATTTTTTGTATGTACAGTAGGCTTTTTTCAGCAGTTTCTGCATTATTCGCTGATTTGTTGCTGCTGTTAAAATACACAGAGACATAAAAGTCAACATAGACATGTATTCAGCTGCTTGATTCGCCAGAGCCATTTGGCAGCGCTCTCAACTAGTTTGCTATTTACTTCATATGCCTTCATACGCCATTGCGTATGTGTGCAGCGTGGCTAACAAGCGCACAACTACCAATGCATTTTACGCACTTTGCACACATGAGCAAGGGAGGCGATACGGCAGCGGTTATCGCTGGGCAGCAGCTAAAATTTAACCTTGTATGTTGCCGTGCAGTCGTTGCTACGCACTTAATAGCCAAATAGCTGATGCCACTCAAGATAGTCTTTAGCCAGTGCAACAACAATAAACACATATGCACATATATTTGTATGTTTAAGCCTTTAAATTGCTATTTGGCTATGCTATTATGAAGTATGGCGGCATTTTGTGGTTTTTGCCATTTTCATGTAGCCTTTTGTGGGTATTTTTCGCAAACAATTTGCATTGGGAAATATTCTACATCAAGATACAATAATTGTTACTTTATGAAATAAAATCAGTTAAATTAGAAAACAATAAAAATAATTAAAACAATTTGTGATATGGATGATATAAAAGAAAATCTGAATAAAATAGTTAAAGAATATATATAAATAATTTTAAAAAAATTAAAAATAATTTTAAAAAATTAAAAAATTATAAATATTTGACAATTTGCTTTTAAATAAATTATAGATAATTAACAAAAAAATTGAATTAATTAAAAACAAAATGAATTTAAAATTAGAATTAATATTTTTTATTTGAAAATTAAAACTAGTTTTAGAAATTAACAAAAAAATTAGATATTATTAAAACAATTTGTGAAAACTTCTTTTTCAGAATACCAAGCGAAAAAAATTTTTATTTTTTATACTCACCCTAATGTTTACTCTACTTGAAGGGTTTTGAATAATAATTATTAAAGCATAGAAAAAATTTAATTCTGTTTAGAAAAATTTTTTAAAATTTTCACAAAAAAAAATGTTTCGATTCATATACAAAAGTGCATTCATATTACGTACTGCGAAGACGAAATTAATTAGAAGAAATAATTAAAAAAAAGTTTTGAAATATATTTAAGCAAAAAACTATTATAATTGATAAAGAATTAATGCAGACACTATTAAAAAGCAATAAAAACATTTATATATTAAAAAAATAGAATACTTAAAAAAATATTTTAGAAAAAATTTAGAAATTTTTTAATTTTTAATTATTTTTTTTTTTTTGTAAACATAGGAAATTCTCGGGTAAAGTTAATTATTTGTTTCATATACATACATACATATGTATATTAATTTCTTGGGACTAATTCAAAGTTCATACATGTATGTTTGTATAAAAATATATTTATTTTTATAATAAAAACAACGAAAAAGCACGCTTCTAACAACTATGTAGTAGCAAAGCAATATACTAACTATTAAAGCATACATAAGTAAGTATGCACTTACACATGTATGCAAGATAGCGACAACTGGGCGCACTTGAACGCAGCAACGAGTGCAGAGTGAGGCGATGATCGAGAGACCGAAAGGGCGGTGCTAAACGCATCAACACTCACGCACTTTTCAAAATACAAACTTATGCACATATAAAAAAAAACTTTTTGCTGCTATTTATATACTTACACTTATACTACATAAGTATGCTTGTACATAAATTTGTATGTGGAAGCACAATATGTGGGGGCAGGCGACGGGAAGGGGAGGACAAATCAATTTTGTAATCGAGCGATAAAGAATATTGCAGAATAGCGAGCTAAAGCAACAAATACAAGCAAAAATAGTGTATGCCAGCCGAAGCTTGTTGCGAAGCACACGCATTGCGTGTTTGCACAACGACAACAACAACAATAGCGAAAACCAAAGGCAGAAAGCACAAAAAAGTAAAAATTTCAGAAAATTGACGAAAACGTAGCAAAGCAAAATAAGTGAATATCAAGCGCAAAGCATAATACTGCTTACAAAAGATTACACACACAGATACCTCACGCATACACATATAAATATTATTGTTTAAATTCATGCGATCTTTTGTTGGCGTTCTAAATGGTTTTTTGTTGTTGTTATGCCACATTATTGTTGAATATTTTTCGGCATTTATGCGCTTTCAATGGTGCACAGCACCAGTTTATACATATGTGTGTAGGTAAGTATGTGTAGCGCCAAATAGTTGAGGCAAAAACCTTGAGCTCGCACAACATAATTAAAAGTGTGCGTATGAAAAGTGCGTACACACTCAAGTGTCTCTGTTTGTATACATATGTATGTTTGTATGTATGACAAATATGTACACTCATTTAGATTTTATTTTTATATTAAAAACTATCTGCGTATTCTTAAGTCTGGTGATCGGCAGACTAAAAGCTTCTACTTTTTTTATTTGTGGTTCAAATTTTGCTATGTTGACTAAAATTGTTTTTCCATTTACAATTTATTACAAGTTTTAGGAATAATAAAAATTAGTAATGATAATTATGTAATCTAATTATGCATATGAGCTCATAGTTTTTTAATAAAAAAGATAAAAACTGGTATATATTAAAAAAATATTTATATTTTTATAAATAAAAGATAAAAATATACGTATATAAAAATGTATACTAATAATATACTGGTTATATAATTAACGAATCAATTAAATTGTTACAACGATTAAAAAAAAAACAAATTTACTTGACAAAAACAAAAATAAATTTAAATATATAAAAAAATATTTTATATACTTTAACATTTATTTATTTTTTTTTAAATAATATTTTTCATAATTATATCTATTGTATTTTTTAAATATATATTCATTTTTTTAGTACAAATTTTTATATTTTGTTTAATTATTTATTTGTAATATTTATTTTTTTTATTAAAATTTAACAAAACTGTGTTATTGTAATTGGGAAATGGAAATTTTAAGTTTTAGTTTGCAATTACACAAAAAACATAAAAAGCTACTATACGCAATGTAGGGCTGAATGGCAAAAAACTGAAATAGAAGAGCCCACATCTACTGCAAATGAAACAAATAAAAGTTAGTGCTTATTCCGAGTGCGTTTGGGAGAGGCTACTAGTAACACCTGTTTATTTTTAATACTACATATGTACATATCTCTTTCAAATTTTTATAGAAAATAAGTATGTATGTATTTTAGAGACCATTTTATAGAGCAGTAAATGTTACTATAAAAGAGTTTTCTGATTTCTAATAATTTTTTATTGAGTTATAAAATTTACATGAAAAAAATAAATTTTCCTAAAAAAAAAATTAACCGTTAATGCCTTCTAAACCGTTAGGTTTACAAAAAAGTCGTTAGAGAATTTGAGTTTCTATCCTATCTCCTACCACCTTCCAATCTATGAAACGAGATATTTTTCCAAGCAGTTGGAAATGGACATGTGTATTTTACTATCTAATAATAATAAGAAAAAAGATACAAACTGTAAGGTGGAGGACTTCCCGCTACAACGAAGAAATCATTCTTATTCTTTAGAGCTGATTAAGAACTTGTGCTTCAGAATACCAAGCACCAAGCAAAATACTATTTTTTATACTCACGCTAATGTTTATGCTAAAGGTTTTTAAATTAAAATAATCAAAAAATAAAAATTATAAATTTTTATAATTCTTATTAGAATCATATACAAATATACATATGTACGTATTATTAATTTACTGTGAAAACAAAATTATTTCGTTTCCAATTAAATTATATTTAATCATCTACATATGTATGTATGTTAGATTACAAGAAATCTCTCATACACATACATGCATACATACATACATAGGTAGTATGTACATTATTCCAAATTTATTTCTTCTAGTTCTAATGTAACAGCCATTTTAGCTTACTTCATGTACATATGTAGCTAACAGACTTTATTGTGTACATGCATACACATGTACACACATGCACAAAAGTTTGCATTCATAGTTGCGAACAAATCAGCCAACCGAGTGCGTAGCGCATACACTTGAATACCCACACATTGTATATTGAGAGCTTTTCTACAGATACGCATGTGCACACATATGCATAGATATGCGCAAATATGCATGCATGTATACAAATGCATATACATATGTATTCTGTGCCCGAATGTAGTGTGTACATATTGTAGTTTTTTATTCGTTGTGTCGAAGTCTGTTCGCAAATCGGCACTTTAGAAATTAACATTCGTTTACATAGCATACTCTGTGCATGTTATTTTTCACTGCTGATTTGCAGACTTGTGTGTAATTGTTTGCACAAATAGAAACGCATATCGCAGCCGTTTTAGTAGCCACAAAGCTCAATGCGTTGCGTGTGCTGTGGATTTTGAGCGACAATTGTGCGATTCAAAGGCGGAACGCATACGCGTATTGTACATACATACTTACATATGTATGTATGTCTGCAAATTGCATGACGCACCTATCTAAATATGCATATTGTATGACTTAATTGTTGTAGTAGGCATGACTTTGCTGGCATTATTGCTTACTGTACTTGAATTTTGTGTGTATTTTAAGCTTAATTTACTAATGTCTGTGCGTAAATAATATGTTTTCAGCAGTGCTGGTCTAACAAAAGCCGTTATTTTGGTATCTGCTATAAAAATGAAAATTTTGTGTATCGCATTAGAACCGTAAGGCCATAAAAGTGCAACATGCATTCGACATAATGCAACAAACGGTAGCAAAGTGCTTAAATCTATGTACACATTCATATATTTTATGTATGTATGTATGTACATATGTACATGTACGAGCACGAGTATGCGCCTATTGCACTTATCAGTTTCAAACTAAATGCCTTTTATTCATGAACTTATTTATATTTCTAACCGCTTGTTGAAAAAGTAAAGAAATTTTTGGTTGTTTAATGTTTTTTCCAGGAATGACATTAAAAACAAACAAAAAAACTCTCGACATTGCACCACAATGCAGTTGCAACAGCTATAAAATAGCATTGCTTAGGGTAATAAAGTCAGTTGCGGCGCTTGTGTAGCTTTTGTAATGCAACAATGCAATACATGTTGATTATAATCTGGTATAATTATGTGACAGAGAGTAATATGTAAATATTTTTTTACTTTTCAAAATTAAATGTTTTCGTGGTCGTGAAAAAATTTCAAATCGATCGGTGCACCCGTTTCGAAGAAGTATTTCTCAATAACTCTGAGGGCAGTGTTTCGAGAAAAACTCATTTAATGTTTTGGAAGCCAATTACACTAAGTCATGGAAACTATTTGTCAGATCAAATTCAAGGTTTCTATGAAATTGACAAGTGAATATAACTCCTTAAAGAGTTACATGGGTTTACGGGTTTCAAAAAAAAAAAAAAAACTCCAACACCTCTATAATATTGTCCTAAATTTTCAAGTTGATCTGAATAATAGCTTCTGAGATACAGCCTTGAGAACTTGTGCGCTCGAGCCTAACTAGGCTAAGTGCGGCGTTTTTAAACGCGTTTTCTCGAAACTGTGTTTTTGAAGTCTGTTGGCAAGATTTCTCCAGAACTACTCAATCAATCTTCATGAAAGGGTTTTTCCCGACTATTCAACTATTAAAAAAAAATATTGCCAAATTTTCACTAAAATTTTAATTTTTTTTTTTTGTAAAAATGTCTACCAAAAGTTCAATTTTCAGTGTTTTCCTTCGTCCAAGTTCTAAGTTAAGGTTTTAACTGAAACACGTATTTTTTCACTTTAGATAATCCTGCAAGGAGTTATCCTGCCAAAGCGGGCGCATATTTTTTCCGAGGGGTCACTGGAAATGGCGTTGCAAGGGCCGAGTTTAAAATATTTTTTTCCAAAAATTTTAGAATTTCTTTGTTGATACATAGTGTATGTTTGTAACAATAAACAAATTCTAATAAAATATTTAAAGAAAAAAATTTTTGAAAAAGGCTGCTTTTTACCCGAGGAAACCCGTGTAACCTAGAATTCGGTAAAAAAAAACGTTTTGGAATTACAGTCCTTGTATACACTCTCTTAAAAAAGATGAAAACGAAATCTAGCCAATTTTTGTCATTTTAACAAATCCTGAAAATAAGAAATTCGGTTATTTTTTTCATACTCTCGAAATAAATTGTCAAAGTTAAATTATTTTCGCGCTATTCATATACATACATATATATGTAAGTATGTTTGAATGTACATTTGTATGTGGAAAATTCTTAAAAAAGAATTCCCGCAATAAATTTCAAATGTGCGTGCATATAGTCATGCATAAATGCATGTTCGTATGTATGTATGTCTACGATTGCACAAATGCATAAACCTATAAATAAAAAAAATATGTTAAAAGAAGTCGGAAGAAAATTATTACGCACTAAAAAGCTCAAACAAGTCACACATGCAGTGAAAAACACACATATATGCATACATGCAAGTATGTATATACAATTGTAAAAAATGTTTGTATGTATGCTTTTGTATGAGTTATTTCCAACGCTTGTGCATCTAATTAAATGCGGAAGACCCCCAAAAAAAGCTGTGCGCGTCTGCAAGCGTGCATGTATGTATGTATGTATGTGTATGCGTACATACTTACAGTAATGTGCAGAGCACATATTTATAAAAGCAATCAAATAGACGCAACAACGCACATAGCCCCAAAAATAAAAGTAGGTCACCGGCGCACGCTCGCGTCATATTTAGCGGCGCGCAACCTAGAAACGCACAAAGTACAGCGATGAAGCGCAGCACAACAAAGCACATAGAAATTGTAGACACTCTACTAATGTGCATAAGTTTGTTTGTGCATTTGTAGCAATCAGCTAGACAGTCAGTCCGCACAAGCTAGCAAGCTAGCCGACAACGTCTATATCAGTTGATGGTACTGCGATTACAAGCTCCAGCGTATTGTAAGTGGGGTTGTATGCCAGCAAGTACATGCTTACATACATAGTTACATGTCTACAATTTTAGTATGCGTATGTGTGTTTGTGTTCTGGCAAGCATGCTTACATCGTTTGAGTAGGTAGTCGAAAAATAGCTCAGATGTGCAAGCGCTTTCCGAAAGCTGGCTGGCAGATAATGCATAAAATAAAATTAGAGCAACAATGCATGAGGGAAATGGAGCATTGTGGTTGTAGCAAATGTTATTTTTGTTTTATTAGAGACAAAAATATGCAGTCGTCAATTTATGTATGCTGCAACATACGCATACATTTTTCATTGAACACAGATACATACATACATACATATATGCAAATGAAATATGCAATGTATAGTTATATAGAAAATATATGCATCGGTGAAGCTTTTGTATATTAATTTATGCATACAATTTATGTACATACATTCATGTCTACAGAGCTCCCTGCATAGCGCTTGACCTTTTGCTCTTTGATAATTTACAGAATTCACAAACAAATTCTAAAAGCTATGATTGAAATATTACAAATCTTAAAATATAAAAGTATTTGAAAATATCTAAACAGACGGACGCTTAAGGTCCTGTAGTAGAACTCGAACTTTAGTAAAACCGATTATCTTGAGACTCTCAGTGTTCGGTTACAGCCTCTAAACCTTCATTGTAAGAACATCTCAGCTTAAAATACACTTTAAGGCTTAAATCCACTAGATATAGAATGTACAAATAACGACGTAGCTGAGAGTGTACACGAAGACCGTGGAGTCATTTCGACGCCATTCGGGCAACTCGGGCTGATGTATAGAACGATTCTCCGATCTTCCAAGCGATATCGCTTCGCTGTATGGGCTCTTGAAAAGTTCTAAAAAGATCCGATGTTTCGAAACAAATTTTGTTCAGCGATGAGGCTTAAGTCAATGGGTATGTAAACAAGCAAAATTGTCGCATTTGGAAAGAAGAACATGCAGAAAAAACAACTTTTTGTGTGGTTTATGGGACGGCGGAACCATCGGTCCATATTTCTTCAAAAATGCTACCGGTGAGAACGTAACTATCATATCAATCAATGAATTTATTGAGAGAACACTTCGGTGAGCAGATAATTTCTCGTTTTGGGCCGATCGATTGGCCTCTAAGATCATTTGATATTACACTGTTAGACTTTTTGCTGTCGGGATATATAAAATTAAAAATCTATGCGGACAATACCGAAAATTGCACTGAACCAAAGACTATCTAAGACGAAGCCGCGGCCAACATTTGAAAGAGATAATAGTAGAGAACCTCAATATTTGAAAATATTCTCCGAAAATTTTATATTGAGCCGACAAGAAAATTTCGGAGATATGAAGATGTTTGTAAGAATTTTTCAATTTAGTGTAATCGCCCTCCAAAACTTTAAACGAGCTTCTCTCGAAACGCTGTTTTCAAATTTTGTGAGGAAAATGTATCCGAAACGTAAACAAGAAAAAAAAATTTGGAGAGCTGTCAAAGATCAAAATTTTGAATGATATAACCCATTAAGAGACATCCAAAACATTATTCAGTTGACAAAATACAAAAAAAAGTCCCTGTCTAACTCGCTGTAGTAACGAAGAGGCTTAGTCTGCTTCAGAACGTAAAACTTCAAACGCATTTTTCTCTTAACTTCAGTTTCATAAATATGAAATTATCTTTTTTATTTTAATGTTCATTATTTAGATAAAAAATATAACGGACATAACATACTGTATTAGTAAAGGTACAATATACATTTAAATTGTTTAAGATAGCACGAGTTACTAGTAAATCTGTCTCCGTAAAGGCCCTATAGATAAAAGTGATTCCGAAAATCGGCCCCTTAACAGTTATTTTGTATCAAAATGTCAATACAACATTTTTTATACACCCAAATACATTTCCAAAATAAACTGCAAATTTTTAGGACTGTAGACTGGCCTAGTTCCTTAATTGGATCAGTTAGTTCAGCCATAGAAACCACTACGGTTTCAAGTGTCTTGAAATTGATCAGAGGTTCCGAATAACTCAAAAAAAAAAAAATGGTTTCTGGTCGAGCATCCATAAGAAACAGTAAAGTTCTGGGTCTAGTACAATTTTTTTTGTTATGAATAAACTCAACATATCCTTTAATAAGTATATTGGAGATTGGTTCAAACTAGTAATATATGTAGTTAACCTGCTTAAACTTATTAAGACGAAAAAAGTTAGAACGAAACCTCTCCCAACTAAGGATCTTGATCAAAAAAGCTTTTACATAATTCAATATTAAACAGGAACTTTTTCAGGAACATTGAAAGGTGTAGCGGAAAAATATCTCTCGTCAGCGAGGATAAATCTTTATTCCGACAAACCCATTATAGAATTCATAATTTTGAATTTTAATTATTTTTTTATATTATATTTATTTAATATATTTAAAAAAAATGTATTTCTAATTTAAAGTTGTTTTTATTTTTTAAACAATTGTCTCTCTCACTCACCTTTTTAATTCAATTGCAATTGCCGTGAAGTGAAATACTTGTCGCCTTTTCAAATACACTGACGTCTATTCCAAAATCCGTTATTTTTTCACTATAAAGTTACACCGTAAATGTGTGAAGTCAAAAGTTGTTTTTTTTTTAATTAATTTCAATATTTTTAAGTTTTTTAAAACTTGTTGTAGCCACTAGCTGACACTTTTAATTTATATTTCTCACTCTCTTCTTTCTTACTTTAATGCTTCGAAATTTGTATTTTTTTATGTTTTGTCTTTATGTTGCGCTTTTTGTTTTATCAAAAAACCGAAACGAAATTTTTATGCAAACTGACACACACAAACACACACAAATTACACACAGTGTTCGCGGAAAAGAAGCTGTTGTTGCTGCTGCTTGAATTATTTCTGTTGTTGTTGTAAAATTTCGCAACTTAGCATTACTATTGCATTTGTTGTTGTTGTTACTTATTGCATTGCTGCGTTCGCTGTGGTTGTTGTTAACGATATTGTGATAGTTGTTGTTGTTGTTGTGTATTAGTATTGCTGCTAGTCCAAACCAATAATTTTGAATATGTTTCCAATTTGTTTACGTTTTTCTCTTAAATTTGATTTTGCGTTTGTTGTGGCTGGTTTCCCCTTTAGCTACTTCTCTCCGCGCGTTGGCTGCTTACTATGTGCCTCTACGTTATGTTGGCTCTTTTTTAGAGGGGGTACTTGATTCTTGGATTTACTTTTTTGTTGTTGTCACTACAATGTGTGTATTAAATTTGTATACGCTTTTGCTACAGTGTCTACAATTTACATTTTATCTACACTGTAAAAAATTCACAACGTTTTACACGGACGTTTAATTTTTACTTTAATTTTAATTATTTTTAATTGAATGAAATATTCAGTTTTTTGTTTAATTATGAAATTTTCATTATAAGTATACTTTTAGCTCAATTGCGCAATTTACATACATACATTAATTGTAATAAGCCGAAATATTTAATTTTTTATTTTAATTTTAATTTTTTTTTCTCAACTAAATGCCTTTTCCATGTTATATATTGTATATACGCATTAATAGTTAATAAGTAATAGCAATATATTTTTTGATATTTATTTTTTTAATATTATATGTATGTTGTATATGCATAAAACTATTATTTTGCTTTTTAAGTATATTTTATCCATACGAAATATGTATTTTTGCTTACGTCATTAAAAAATTTTGTGTGTAATTTACCAAAATAGTTTTTTTGTTTTGTTTTTAGTTTTTATAATTTTATTAGAATTGTATGTTTTTGTTTTTCTTTTTTTTTTTAGTTAATATCATACACTCTACTTTAGCTGGATTTATTTTTTGTTGTGAGCCAAACACAGTTTCGCCAATTTTGAAAAAAGTATTTTATAAAATTTCCATTAATTTTTTATTTGCAAATTTATCCACCGAAAGATTTTGTATTGCCATTATTCAGCTTTCAATTGTTATTGTTTTGCATATATTTTCATAAAAGATTTTCAAGTGCGCTCGTATTATCGACATTTTGCTGCACTTCCATTTCTTCGCTTTGCCGTCAAATAAATTCTTTTCAGTTATATTATTTATATTTTTTATTTGTGCCAATGTTCACTCAAATACGTTTGGGCAAGCACTATTCAGGCGAAAATCTGTAATGGAAAGGGAGATATGTGAGGTTAGTAAAAGTGTTTTTAAGTGAAAAATTTTCAAATAAAAAATATTATCGATATACTAAAAAATTATGTATAGAATATGGAAGTTTAGAACATTGGACGGATAAATTTTTTTCTATAACTATTTGAAATAAAATGTCGCCAAATTTTCAGTTTTTTTAAATATCTGCCAAAAAACCATTGTTTTTTTTTTTTTGTTTTTCCTTCGTCCAAGTTTCGTCTAAGGTTTTAACTAAACCACGTATTTTTCACTCTAGATGATCCTGTAAGGTGTTATCCTGCCAGTAAATGGAGTCGCAATGGCCGAGTTTAAAATATTTTTTCTCCAAAAAGTTCAGAATATCTTTGTTAATAGTGTATGTTTGTAACAATAAAAATATTTTATTTTTTATATCAGAAAAAATGGTTGAAAAAACTCCTTTTTTTCGGGCAAACCCATGTAACCCCTTCAGCTAACATATTTAATTGTTTTAAGGAATATTGGTACTTATGGCGGGTATTGTCACTTGCGAAGCGAATTTATTTGGCGAAGCGAACGCTTCAGCGAACATACCCCAATTTTGCATTGTGAATGGCGAATGAACGTATTCGCTAAAATACGTCGTTGCCATTCATGAAAAAAGTAGTGCGTTCATCCGAATTTGACATTTGTGCCATTTATACTTAAAAATTTTTTTATTATATCAACTGAAATTTGAAAATATGTTTAATAACGCGGATCTGTATTTTGAAGATAATTACGATGTGGAAACGCGAACTAATCTTCTTCGACAGCGCCGTTTTATTAGAGATAATTCTAATCCTACAGAGCTACCTAACACAGTGTATGTATCCAGTTCAATTATAATGAATAATAAGAAGTTTTTGTTCAATGTACACGTATTTGTAGATTCGTTGCGAATTTCCGCTTGAACAAGGACGCATTTATGTATGTGCTGGATAAAATCAAAGACAAATTTCATTGTCGGATGTCGTCTTCCATAACGCCCATGTTAAAATTGTGTGCCGCACTCAGATTTTTTGCACATGGCAGTTACCAACAAGCTATAGGGAATGAATTTCAGTTGGGACTTGCTCAACCAACAGTTTCCCTTATTTTAAAAGAGATCATACCCATTTTGGAAAATGAAATTTGTCGTACCCATATAAGCGTAGATATTAGTGAAGAAGAAAAGCAGCAGGCAAGGAGCAAATTTTATTCAAGATCGGGAATACCAAATGTAATAGGCTGCATCGATGGAACCCATATTGCGATTTATGCTCCTACCACAAACAAACACCTCTATCTAAACAGAAAAGGATTTTTTAGCATAAATGCAATGATTGTGAGCTTTTATGAATTTAATACAGTAAAATTGGTATAAAAATTTTGTTATATTTTTATTACAGGCTTGTGATCATGATATGAATATCCGTTTTGTGGATGCTAGATATGCTGGTTCTACACACGATTCGTTCGTATGGAACAATAGTTCTCTAAAGGCATGTTTAGAGGCAGCGCATCAAAATGGAGATCAGAACTCTATTTATTTAGGTATTCGCAATATTTGACTACTGCGCAAGTTTAATCTTGACATATGAATATTGAAAACAATAATACATTTGCAGGTGACTCCGGATACCCACTAAGCCCTTATTTATTAACACCTTTCCGTCATGCAGAATCTGGAACTAGGGAGTCAATTTTTAATAAGAAGCACGCGAAAGCGAGAAATGTTGTTGAACGTACGATTGGAGTTTTGAAATGCCGTTTCAGATGTCTTCTGAGTGATAGAAAAATGCGCTACGATCCTGCTAAAGTAACATCCGTTATTAATATATGCTGCGCCTTGCACAACATTTGTAAAAAATTTAGAATCGGTGATCCGGAGGAGGCTGAAACCTTCTTTGATGCCGTTGTACCATTGGAACCAATTAATGAAAATGGCAATGGTTCACCAGGAGAGCGCCGCAGAAGACAAATTGCTGATGCTCTGATGTAAATGAAACTATACCGACTTCAGTGAATAATATATTGTATTCTTTTATTTTATTCAATACTTTGAAATTCAATATTACATAGATAATAAATATATAAAAATTACAAAAACTACATGCTTTTAAATTAAATTAAAAAAATCACAGATTCAATTCTGTCACTTACAATAATAAAGTAAAAATAAATTCATCACATGTTTTCTTAAAAAAATCACAGATTCAATTCCGTCACTTACAATAATAAAGTAAAAATAAATTCATCACATGGTTAAAATATGAAATAAAAAAAATTCATCACATTCTTATGAAATAAACTATAAACTAAATTTAATCTATTTACAAGCACCCTATTTTTTTTGCATTTTTAATTTTAAAATTTGTAGTTTTATTTCCATCTTTTCTTTATGTCTTTTTTTTTTCTCTAAATATTCTTCCTTCTTCCTTTCTTCTTTCATTTTCATTAATTTAATTTCTTCCTGTTTAAGTTCATAAGTTTTTCTTGCATACCTTGCAATTTCATCAACTTTTTTTCCATTTTTGCAATTTTGTTGGAAAGGATGTCTTGCACTTCGGCTTGCTTTTCCAACGCTTTCATCCGAATGACTTCACGTTCCTCTACTGTCATTCTAGGACGGCTGCTTGAGGATTGCGATGCCAAATCCATGGCTCGTTGTGTTTCCACGGTCGTGCGCTCTTCTGGCTGAATTTCATTATTATTTTCCGCAGTTTCCACTTCATTAGAGCCATATGCTAAGCCTGTAGGATTTACAGCCGCCTGAAGGTGAAGAAGCTCATCCACACTTTGCTCTAATGGAGATAAACTTTGCTGAGCATAAGGTCCTCCTCCTGTGGCAACAGTTTCGCGTCGGTTTGTCGCTATTTTTTTTTTTAGTTTCAGTTTATAATCTAACCAAACCTAAATGCTACACATAAGTAACTTCAACCAAACAAATTAATTAAATTTTTACCTTATTCCACTCGCGTCCGTTTCGCAATGGTGGACCAATGGCATTGAGTTCGGCAGCGAACAGATCCCATTGCTCTGCCCTGCTTTTCTTCGTCGATCCGAAATTCCCCATTCCTCTGGCGACGTCCGGATTATTTTCCATTAACGCAACCAATTTTTGAAATTGTTGCGTTGTTGTACGTTTTGTTCTAGAAGTATCGTTTTGTTAAATATAATTAAATAATTACATTTGCTCAAATAACGATCAAAATTTACTTACGTCCTTTCCATTTCAAATAGCGAATAAAAAATACATTCGTCAAATTTTGACACTAATGGCGAAGCGAATGACGTTTTTTCGCCAGTGGCAATACCAGAAATTTATTTTCGCCACTCGTTCGCCATTTTCTGGCGAATTCGTTAGAGATTCGCAACTTACAATTCGCCACGGCGAAACTCGCCAAAATTTTCATTCGCTTCGCAAGTGACAATACCCGCCTATATGATATTCTTATAACAGGTCGCATAGATCTAATTAATATCTATATAAGAATCAGCAAGGATATGTTCTTCAGAGCCTATTTTATTCTATTATATGTTTTTATCCTTAAAATATTATATAGAACTGGCCATCAAAATAATTTTTTCGACTTCTGTCCGTATTTATGGCCTTTTTTGCATTGTTAAAACGTTACTTAAAGTACCGAGAAACGCTATTAAAACAGTATTTAAATAAGGTTTTCTTCAAACTTCATCTATCACCTTATAAGCCTTTAAGGATATACACAGCTGTCATACAAATTGGCCGATTTAGTATGGAAAACTTTTTTATTTGATAAGACCTTTTCACGAATATTTGCACAAGTTGTTGTCCAAAGTAAGACTACAACCTCCGTACATATTGCTCAGATCGAACTACTATAGCATATAACTGCCATACAAACTAACCGATCAGAATAAAATTCTTGTATGGAAAGCTTTTTCATTTGACGAGATATCTTAACAAAATTTGACATTATTCTCCAAGGCAAGGCTACAATCTCCGTGTATATTGTCCGGATCGAACAGCTATAGCATACAGTTGCCATACAAACTGGTCGGTCAACATCAAGTTTTTGTATGGAAAACCTTTTTAATTGAGAAATTAACTTCGCGAAATTTTTCCAAGGCAAGGCTACAATCTCAGAATAAATTATACGGATCGAATCACTAGAGCACAAAGCTGTCATACGAACTGGCCGATTAAAATGAAAATAAAGTACTTTTTATACCCTTTTGTTATGTAGAAAGTCATTTTTGAAGGGTATTATAGCCTTGGTGTAGCCGAAGTTACCATCTTTGCTTAATTTTGGGTTGTAATTTCCAAATATGTTGCAAATATGTCCATAGATATTTTCTTTCACGAAGAATTTTTCCATATAATATGCTTCATAGAAACCATTTATTCATTAAATATTATTTTCTTTGCATTGTTTTGTTATTTTGCTTTCTTTGTATTACTTTCGCTCCGTAAATTTTATATCAGTGGCCACAATTTATTAATTTTTCATCAGAAGGACGAAAATCAAAGCCCAATTCGCACCAACATTGGGAACACTATCGCGTTTTTAATTATGCAAAACTGCATCCAAACCAACTGCAAATACCAAATTAGAATAGAAGAATACACAAAACGCCCTGATTTGCATGGCAGTATGCTTTCAAATGCATATAGACACGAGTATTTTGAATACTACAAACACGCGCAACCCCTGACGGCAAGCACTTGGCGACAACGAAAGGGTTAGTTTTTCCCATTGGACTCATTGAGCTGCCGACACTCATTCGATAGCTGCGCTCGTGCATAATGAATGTCCTTTTATGAATACTACGCTGCTCTAATGCATGTGTGCGCGCTAAATAATTGTCTATGTATGCATATGTGTGTGTGTGCGATCGTTCATTGACTGCAACATAGCACAGTTGCAACTTATTGCAGGCGCGTATTCGATGCGCTTCCGAGTTGACGTCTGCATAGTGCAGGGTGGCGCTTAAACCAAGCCCCGAACAAACGGGCGCGCTGCATACATACGCACATATGCCTAAAACTTGTTCGGAAGGCACTTTTGCACGAGCACGTTTCGCTCACACTGTGTTGCACCGCTGTGTGCTGAGCGCAAACAAACACACACACACACAGACACATTCTTACGACGTATTGTGCAAATGTCCTTTCATGTTTCCTGCGCGTGTTGCGCCGCCTGGCAAGTAGACCATTTATTTGTTATTCAATGTTGTTGTTGTTGCTGCTGGCGCTTGAATAATGCAGATGCGCGCATTAATTTACATGAAAATTGTTTTTATTATTTTTTGTGTGTGTGTTTCTCTTGCCTTTCATATTCCATTATTTTACGCTTTTGCATTGCTTCCCGTAGTTGTAGTTGTATTTGCTTTGCCGGAGGGCAAAATCTGTGCAGTTGCAACCGGAGTTGTTGTTGGCAGCTTAATTTGCTGCAAATGCTTGCCGCTGTGCTGTTGCGGCTACTGCTGCTGCTGCACGACGTTGAAAGGGGTTCACCCCTTCGCGTACCGTGTGCAAGTCCGCAACGTCTATGCACAAGCAACCCCCTTTTGTCTTCCGGTTCCTTCCTATTTCGTATGTATGTATTTGGCTTTGCGCCAAAGGCGTGCTTCTTCTTCCAGCCGTGCTACGCTTTTCCTCTCATGCATTTGCACACACACGCAACACCACTTGGTGGCTACAACAGTTACTGCATACACACTTTGCTTTGCTTTGCCAGCGCAGGCGAATTTCATTTCATTTTCGTTTGTACACAACTTTGCTTTTTCTCGTTCTCGTTTTTCTTGCTTCTTCTTTTTTGCACTGCTATGCGTAGTATTTCGTTTGCTGTTGCTGCATTTTTTCCCGTGAGCTTACGAATTTTGCTTTCACGGCACTTTTTGCGGAATTTTCACTCAATACCAAATTTTCCAATTGCATACTTTTGGGGTTGTGGGCGGAGTTGGGGTGGAAAATGTTGAAATGGTTGGGCGTTTATTGTGTTGATTTGGAATTTGGTGCACAAATGCTTATTGATTTTTATTTTGTGAGTTGGAAATCATTTTCGTGATGAACTATTTCGGCGATTTCCTTGCAGGCAAGGGGTAGTTTAGTGATTAAGCAGTATTAGCGCAATGTTCCGTATGGCTTGGGAACAAGGAGTCAGTGTTTAAAATTAAGCTGTAAATAACTAAATTTAATCCTTACTTAGTTTTATAAATATGTTACTCAATTGGCGCCATATTTACTTAAGGCCTACGGATTAATATCTGTTCTAATTATGAGCTGGTAAACATACAAACATAAGTTTCGTTTGTTTAGCTCAAGACTTCTAGTGCTTACGAATACATGGCGTAAGACTTTTCATGTAATATGACTTAATTGCCTTATGTAACAAAGTTTAGATTTCCGAGCGGTTTAAATTATGTGAACAAATTTGAAAAAAAGTCGTTTTAATCAGCACTTAAGCTTAAAAACAATGCAATATTTGCTTACAAACGAAAAACAAAGATATTTTTTTAAACACTTGTTTTTAAACGAAAAAATGTATTTTTTAACGAAAAAAAAAAACGTTTTTAGTAAAAAAAACGAAAAAAAAATCTTTAACGAAAAATATTTTTTTTTTGTTTTTAAACGAAATTTTTATGAGTTGCCATACAAACCAATCATCCATCTACATTTTATCTAAGCACGTATGTTGTTTTTTTTTAATAAAAAAAGTACAATAATTGTTTTTTTTTTATAAAAAATTGTATATTTTTTTTAAACTTGTTTTCAAAGGAAAATTATATTGATTTATTAATTTATTTAAGAAAAAAAAGTATTTTAAATCGTTTTGAAAGTACTAAAAAATAAACAGCGACATTATTTTTCTTATATTCTTTATTTATTTTGTTTTTATTTTTAGTCACTTGTAGTGTTTTTTCTTTATATACATACATATGTACATGTCTCTTTTTTTGTATTACATATTTAATTTTATGCAGCATTGGTATGAGCTTAAATATCCCTTAAAAATATATTAATATTTTTTATTTATTTAGTACTGACTTAGTATTCACTGAACAGTTTTAAGCACCAAATTTCACAAAAAAATATATACAATTTTTTACAACTTTTTTTTTAATTTTTACAATTTTTGTATTATTAATATTAAAAATTTATTTTTTTCTAAAATTTTTTTATTAAAACTAAAATTATTTTTAATAAATATTTAAATTCATTTTTTTATAACTTTTTTTAACAAAAACTTAATTTTTTATTAAAAGTTTCATTTTTATTGTAAAGCATATTTTATTATCATCTTTTAATATTTTTTTTTTTTTGCGAACAGTTCACAAAAGTATTTCACTTTGAAGTATTTAAATAGAAAAATCACATTTTTTTTTTTAAATTTTGCAATTAAAATTTCTTTTCAAGTTAATTTTTCAAGCACTTCGAAAATAATAAGGTTAATTGAATATAGCGTTCTTTAAAACTATAAACAGCTATGTATTTCCGCCTTCATTAAAGCGCAAAATTTTTACTAGCAGGCTTTGCTGCGCGCTTTTCAAAGTCTCTTCGCTCGTTGTATTCATATTTATTAATTTTTTGACGCACTTTATTAAATATTTTGCACATTTGTTAAAATGTCACTAAAAATTTGATATATTTTTATGAATATGTATGTATGTGCTTAAAATTCGTTTTTCACAAACTAAAAAAATCATTATTATTTCATTCACTTAAATTTATTTTGTCACGGAAAAAAAACTATTAACAAAAATGTTTTATTCACAAAAAAATATATATTTTTTATCCACTTAAATTTAATTTTTCCAAGAAAAAAAATTGTTTTGTCCGCTTAAAAATATTGTTTCACGAAATAAAAATATATGAATCATTTTACTTTTTGCCAATTATTAAATATGCTTCCACGAACAGAATTCTTCGCAAAACCACATTTTGGCGTGCACTTGCAACTTGCTCACTTTTCCTTAAATAATTAATTGCTACATAGTATGTAGATATGTAAATACATATTATTTGCAATAAAATTCACTTCCGTACTTTGCATATAATTGTTGGTGGCTCCTTCACTGCTGCTTATGTTTGACGCCTTCGTCTGCTTGCTACTGTTGCCGATTTAAATTTTCCTTTTCAGCATAAAAACTTGAACTTTGCTGGCATTGCACTGCATGCATTTTACATACATTTCTCTGATTTCAATTTAATTCAATTTACTTTTTTCTTCAAATCATACACATAACATTCAAACTCGAATTCGTTAATTCGATTCGCTTTGACTTTTACCGCGAATTGTCGTTTCCGCTACTATTGCATTTTGTTATATTTTTTTTATTAAAGAACAAAAAAGTTGTGTGCCGTTTTCTTTTCTATTATTTTTGTTT
Source organism: Bactrocera zonata (assembly GCA_037783105.1). Classification (NCBI taxonomy): domain Eukaryota; kingdom Metazoa; phylum Arthropoda; class Insecta; order Diptera; family Tephritidae; genus Bactrocera; species Bactrocera zonata. The sequence continues at coordinate 49,146 of JBAWJQ010005456.1, read as the reverse complement.
GGGTTGCATTAAAGATATTGTTTTTATTGTGAACGCGTTTTTTGTATCGGTTTGTTGTAAACGAAAAAAAATCTATTTAATAAATGTTTTTTGTTTGTTTATAAATTTTTATTGTTGTTGTTGTTATTGTGTATTTAATAAACTTTTTTGTTTTTAATTTTTGTTGTGTAAAAATTTGTTAGAAGAAAAACGTTACGAGACGAGTGCGCACACACTGGATGCGAGCGAGCACCTCCGAAACCTGGGGCCGAATTAGACGAACAGAATTTCATAAATTGCGTTTTTGGCCCACCAACCAACCGAGCGACGACGAGCAGCAGTAACCAAACATCCACCGTCGCTTTCAAAGTCAACCACATACAATAGCAACGCAACGCAGCAACGACAGCACCAGCAACAGCGACAGCGCTGGCGAATCAACCACCATGCCAAAGCACAACGAAGAGAGAACGTAGTCAGGCAAAATGCAGAGGAAAAAGCATTAGCAAAAGCACTGCGCTCTGCATGCTCTGCTACACGTTCACGAACGCAATCAGCATTTGCTGCAAAGCGCACTCTACTCGCATACTCGCCTATACATATGTATATATGTATGTGTGTATATACGCACACTGCGTTACGGCAGCGAAAATAGCTATTTACGAGCAGCCGCTGAGCAAGAATACTAGGAAGCACAAATGCGAACCACACTCACACAATAACATTGGTTTGTGTGCTTTTCGTAACGCACACTGGCGCACGTTGCTAAAAATACTCAGCCACACAATTGCACAATCTCATCGAGCACACATACACCATGATGCAAATGTGCTACTGCACGGCGCTGCGATTTCCTAGCTGCTTTTGCTTTATGCAAAAAATAGCAAGTGGACTTAAGAGGAAAAAACAGAAAATGACATTTGCGGAGAATTGTGCGCCTTGCGAGTTAACGCAGAGGTAGAGAGAGCGCACAGTGTAGCAGTATCTGCAGTTAGCAAGAGTGTGTTATGAGACCTGATGCAAACTAATTGAATTTTACTAGTGGAATGGGACAGTGGGTCAAAAATGTAAAATAATGAAGCTTATTACGTTACTGAAAATCTGATTTTTATTTAATTTAGGCAGATTTGTTTTTCCAACAAAATCGTTTTTCTGATTGCTTCTATTTTGAGATATTTTATCGACGCAATAAATAGTTTATTCTCTTATTATGATTTAAAAATATTCAGAGTATATGGGAGAAAAAATTAATATTTTCATCAACATTTAATTAAAACGTCGTTTTGACATAAAATTAGGTTTAAAAATATTAAATAGTGAAATATGTTATGAGCTCTGTATATAAAGTATAGTATATAAAAGTATATTTTATTTGCAGGTATTTTCGTAATGCGACAAGTCAAGAGGAACATAATCGATTTGAGATGTAATTCAACTTTAGTAATTAATCGGTGCAATCGGGTATAGTGAGAAGTGAATATCCCTAAGGAAATTAACAAAACAATTATAAAAATAATATCTAAAAGTGAAAAGAGTGATATGTATTTATATGAAAAAGCTATGAAAAGTGTAAAAGTGTGTCATGGAATAGAATTAAAAAAATTTTAATATAGAAAACTATTTGAAAATGTAGAAATCCAAATTTCTTATATAAAAACGTTCTGTAGTCGGTGTTAGTGTCTGCGAAAACCCTAAAGTCAGTCATTAAAGTTTTATAATGTGTTTTTGTGAAAATTTGTGACAAATTAAAAATCAGTGTTAAGGTGAAATGATTATTTTCTTTAATAACGCGGCATAAGTTAGCTTTTTCTCATACAAGCAACTTCAGCAACACAACACACAGCGACAAGGAATCATCATTTTAATTTATCAATGGTAAGTTCACTCATACAACCATATTTACTTAACAAATTAATTGAATTGTTAGTAATATCTGCATTAGTAAGGAAATATACAAGCATTTTTTCATAACATAGACTTGTTTACAGCTAATAAAAATCGTCTTTACATATTTACTATACTACTAAATTAGCTAAACAGAAAAAGTTAAATGCTGGTGGTCTAATTAATTAAGACTTAATGTGCTTTGAAACTATAACTAATAGAAATAATTTGCTAGCTTCAGTTTTATTTAATAAGACATTTTAATAATACTATATTAGTATGAGGGCAATGATTGAAGAACTTAAAATATTGCTGAATATCTAATATATACAAATTAATATTCAAAAAATTTAATTTTTTTACATAAACTATTAAAAATTCCCGTATTTAATACATATATTTTTCCGCATATAAAATTTTGAAAACAATATTTAAAATACTTCACTGTACTCGCCGTGCTGCGCAACTTATTCGTTGTCACCAATGAATTCTTCTTTCTCGCTAAATTCGCGCTTTGCAAAGTTGTTTGGCTGCGCTATTGTTTTTGCCTGCTATTTTTGTGCCGTTTATGCTATAGGCATTTATTTGTTTTTGTGTGTTTGCTTTGCTAGCAGCTACGTTGCAAATGCAAAAGTCGTATGCTTTTTTGACTCGGCAATACAATTCATTGGAGAAGAGCGCGTAGAGAGCACATGGTCTCTGTAACTGTGTTTCTATTGCGCGAGTGAGTGTGTTTAGTTTCCTCTTCTCTGTTTTTGCAAAATAGTAGTTGCGACTCTCAGTGATACCAACTGGAGTTTGTATTTGTGAGCAGTACATTGGCGACAGCGCTGCCCACGTCGTGGCGGCGCCTGCAGTGTAGTGATTGTGTGCTTGCAACGTGCAGCATACAGCATTATTTCGCTTTTGCATTTACTCGTTGGAATAGAGGGGTAGTAAAATTGTATGTGGTTGAGTATGTAGAGTATATTTACATACATGTATGTATGTATGTATATAAATATATACACTTTGTGTAGGTAAAGCTTCAAGTTTATGCTGCAAATTCATTTGCTGCAGCATTTTCTGGCACTTGCATTTGAGCGATTTAACGGGAAATAATTAAATGGTTTTAGCGTTCAAATGCGTACTTAGGGGAATGTATACATATGTATGTAAGCTTATGAATACATTAACTAATAAATACTATGCAGCTTGCGCGCGGTAAATGTACATACATACTTAAGTGCACTCTAGCGGTATTTTCCTATTTTTTGTGTCAATTTTTGCGGGATTATGTGCTTCTTCCCAAAAGGGAGGAACGACTGGCGCGCTGTTGGAACTCGGTTATAACGGCGTAAGCGGTTTCTATGGCAACAAAGAAGAAGATGTGTTTCTTCCAAGTGTGGTGTAATACTACTTACATACATAGGTATATTTTGAGACCTGTTGAAAAAAATATTTCAATCAAAAAATCTTCTTAATATATTGCATACATATTCTTAATAAGTATATTGCATAGTATGTGCACCTAACCTCAAAATTGGTTTTTACTCTTATTACTTGCTCTATATAAAATATTGCACTCATTAATTACAGCTAAAATATAATGCTATTTTTAAACTAATTAGGAAACCTTTTCCCGGACCATAGCGGTAGCTGTATACCTTCATAGTTTTGAAAGAGATAGCGCATGGAGTGAATAGTCTTGCATACAACTACAATATAATGCAATAACAAACCGTAACTAACATTGCAAAAGCACTTTGTTACCGAGAAAGAACACAAACCACTTGCGCGCAGATATTCTCTTTCCGTTAGCAGTGCATAAAGTGGCATTTCCCCTCGACTCATACGAATCACACACCTCACACAAACACCGGTTTATTACATCGTGTGCTTTGCGCTGCTGCTTTTTGCATAACTAGGCGGTAAAAATGTGCTAAAAAATATAAAAAAAAAACTCTCGCTCTTGCCACTCTGTTTCACTACTGCCAAAGAGAGAGAGAGAGAGTACTTACTAACTCTCAGGAAATATAAACTTTTAAGAGCGCAAATATGCAGCAGAGCGTGATCGCTCCGGTGGAATGGAAAGCTTGAATTCTACTTGGCATTCTTGTTGTTGTACACGCAACGCCTAGGCCTATGCGTTTGCAAGCGAAAATACAGCAAAACTACTAAAAAGTCATCATTGTGTTTGTGTACGTGAATTGTTGTTGTTTATGCTCTCCGAATATGACTGTGTGTGAACATGTGCGTTTGAAAGCGCTCCTTGCCGCCCAGCCCCCTTCAAAGTATAGAGTAAATACACACACCACGAATATCTGAACCATCGCCATCGCAACTTTGACTTCCCCATTTTCATTTTCGTTATCGGCCTGTCGTTGTCGCTAAAAAAGTGCGTTTCGGCTGCATCCCCCCACCGTTCGTTGATCCGTTATGTGTATTGCGTGCGCTGCGTATTTCGCTATTGGAATTGTACGAGCGCCATTGCAGAATTCGTTTGAGTGCTTCGTAGAAGACCGCCAACGCTGCTTTGGATATGAGCTCACACCACTAATAGTATAGTGGGGAGCATGAATACAGTATATTACAAAAGTTGTGGTATTGTTGGACATACATATTTTGTGCTATTTTTCTTATAATTGATATCAAGTAAATTAAGGTTATAAGGATTTTAGGTAAATACAGTTTATTAGAAAAGTTGTGGTATTGTTTAGTAGCAGGGGGGACTTTCTGGGCACATTATTTTCTAAAAAAAAGTTTTTTATTAAGTATCAAGTCAAAAGCGCAGAGAACCATCAAAAAATGATTTACATTTAGTAAGTAAGTAAGGAAAGGTAATAGATTTTCTCGCTTTAAGGCTTTATTAAACATGTACATATGTTTGTATGTATGGTATAGTCCGTCTGTAAATGCGTCAACTAGTCCCTCAGTTATCGATCTGAAATTTTGCACATGTAACTTTTTCCCCAAAAATCTGTTTTTTTGTTAGAACCGACGGTATCGGTCCACTAGAGCATACAGCTCCAATATAAAATGATTGATCAAAACTAAGTACTTGTATAAAAAAATTGTTTATTTAACATGATGACGAATTATTTTTCAAAGTAACGGTACAACCTCCGACGATATTGTTTAGATAGGGCCACTATAGAATATAGCTGCCATACAAACTGACCGTTCAAAATCAATTTCTTGTACAGAAAACTTGTTTATTTGACAAGAAAACGAAATTAAACATGGTTATTTTTCAAATCAACGGTATAAGTTCCGAAGAAATTGTTTAGATCGGATCACTATATCATATACATAGTTGTCAATTATAGCTTCGGTTGCACCGTCGTGTGTTTTTTTGTTTTTCCTAACTTTTTTGCATTTTTTCATGCATGTGTTAACATACTTTTGTTCCACACTGTATTACTAAGCAAACTTTGCACCACTACATGCGCTTTTCTCCATTTTTGTTCGCACAGTTTCGCAGCGCATTCTACACTCCCCACTTATAAATATGTACTATCTATGTATACAAATATGATTTCTACACTGGCATATACCTGCTGCCTAAAACTTTAATTTCGTCTATGTGATGCGCCGCTCTGCTGCAAATTTCTACCCGCACCTGCCCACCTAATACATATAAATATATACATACATACATACGTGCATGTATGTATACATTTGCCAGTATATGCGCCATTCCGCCACTTCCAGCGTGCGCTTTGTTGCCTCTGCTAACATTGCTCCACTTATGGCGCTGCCGGCGTTGCTGCGACTTTTGCACGCACTCTTCCCAACTAGGCAGGCGGTCCATTTAAGGTTTGCAAGTGGTTGTGTATTGTTTATTTTGGCATACAAATTGAATGTGCATGTGTGTAAGTTTTGCTGTTTCGTTGTAGTTGTACGCATTTTGAATGCTTTGCCAGCATTTGCTGCTCCACTGAGGCAAGTAAACTTGAAAAGGAGCGGCCGCACTGAAAATACGTAGAAACGCATTTTTTGCAGAGCAAGTTTTCCTATGCGCGCAGCAAGGGTCATATATTTGTATATACATACATACATACGTACATAGGTATGTTTGTATGTGTACGTAAGTATATAAGCGATAGTGGCAATCGCAATGACAGCAAGAGCAAAAGTTATGCGCTATATTTTCATGAGCAGCAAGGCAATGTGGCAACGTTAGGCGGGTTGCTAGCCACAACGACTGTCCAAAGCACTGACGCGCTGACGAATGGACAATCTGCCTGCCTGCCTGCGTGCTGCTGACGCTTTTCCGCATTTCGCTTTGCTGTGCGTTTCTAATGCTTGAAAAATTGGGTTTGCTCGCATTGTTGTTGGCACTGCTGCTTATTCGCCTACATTTCCTGCGCTTTTTTGCATTTTGTTGCCAGCCCGGTGCCGAGTGCGTGTGCTGCGTTTTTATGCTGCTATGAAATTGCTTGCTTCTATAAATGTGTGTACATATGTATATGTAATTTCCAAGTATTCACTTTGGTTGTGTGCGTGCTTTTTGGGTTTAGAAACTTTTTAGCATTTATTCACTATGTACTTTGCACTATGTGCCTATTATGCACACGCACTCGCACGCATCGCTGATTCTACACTTAGTCATACATACAAATATATTTACATGCTTACATGCATACGATTTGTGGGCAAGCCAGTTGCTGCGTCCAAATAGCAGCGACAGCTTTTTTGCTACCTTTGCTTTGTTGTTGTTGCTATTTGGGGCCTGCTGCGCTCGCAACCATCAATAGCGTACATACAGACATATACATATATATTTAAATACATTTGTATACTGCTGCTGCTTAACAACAATTATTGCTTTGTATGCGCGTAGTTGTTGTTCTAGGTGTACTTCTTGAAACGGAAATAGCAGCAGTGCCATTTGTGCCATGCGTTTTTCTTCTTCATTCTTTTGCAGGGTTTACTTTGTTGTTGTATTTATTTTAATTCCATTTCAAGCAAAGTTTGTACGTTTCGCACATTCTTTTCAATTAATCGCCTTTCTGAATCGTCCTTATTTCAATGCAGTGGGATTAATTTTATTGTAAAATAGGCCAAAAGATATCGTGTATGCACATGAAAGCGATCCCATAAAAATTTTACTTACAAAAAGGAAACGAATATTTTGGAAAAAATTACGTTTATTTCTCAACATACTCTCCTTTTAGTTTGATCCAATCTCTTTAACCTGTCTAAAAAATGCGCTTTCTGGAGATCTTCAGCGTAGGCCTCCGAGGCGGCATTAACTTCTTCATTAGACTCAATTATCACTGCAAGAAAGGTCATACGGAGCCAAAACTGGGTACTGGGGTGAATGGGTCAGCAGTCTGTAGCTTAGTTTGACCAATTAAGACTTGGCGCCGAGGTGTGAGTTCTCCTTGTGGATGACTACTTTTTTCTTCGTCATAGTTTTCTCGAATTTGGTGTTTTGGTGTTGCAAGATCATAATAATTCGGTAAAGTAGAGCTCTGTAACCGATTTGCTCCTCTGCAGCCGATAGTTGTGACTTCCAGGAAACGATGGGCATTCCATTTTCGATAGAAAGGAGGGATTTCGAAGCAGATTCACCGAGTGACGTCAACTGTTACAACTACTTCTTGGTATCCAGAATGGGCTCAGATTCTCGGATCCTTCGGATTGCAGTTATGAACCACACGTATTTTTGATGGCGATTGAGCAGACATTCCATTTCCCGACTACGAAGAAGTTCGAATAGCAATTACCCGTCCCAAGAACAACAAAGCGGCGAGGGTCCATTTTCGATATTTATGTGTGTTAAGACCCGTGTAAGGAAGATCGACACAACCACCTCGATCGGCGGTACGAGTTTTCGAGAGAAAAGTTCTGTGGAAAATTTATGGTCCTTTGCGCATTGGCAACGGAGATACTGCATTCGATGGAAAAATAAGCTATACGAGTTATACGACGACATTGACATAGTTCAGCGAATTAAGATACAGCGGCTACGCTGGCTAAGTCATGTCGTCCGAATGGATGAAAGCACTGAACCTGAGAGAGTAATCGACGCTGTACCCATCGGTGGAATCAAGGAAAGAGGAAGACCGCCACTCCTTTGGAAGAGCCAGGTAGAGAAGGACCTAGCTACACTTGGAATCTCCAATTGGCGCAAAACTGCGAAAAGGAAAAACGACTGGCGTGCTATTGTATACTCGGCTATAACCGCATAATCGGTGTCTACGCCAATAAAGAAGAAGAAAACGGTTTCAGTCAGCCGACTTGCTCCATAATGTGGATTTACATATTTTCCTGCCCATAAGTTCCATTATCCAATAACAAAAATCAATCCAAAGTCTCAGTTTATAAAATAGCACAATAGTTTAATTTAATCTAACGAGGGTTGACTTCTTCTACGTCTACTAAAAATTGGAGTTACAAGTCTATCTGCTGACGCATTTGCCATATTCATCATTTTCACTCCATAGAATACCCTCTAATAACTGTAATAATCAGGTTTTTTTTCTAACAACAAGACATTAAATGGAAATGTAACCACAAAATCAAGTTTAACTTGAATAATAAGTAGCCGAGGATAATGAAAACAAAAACAACAAAACCACAATGAATTTGTAAAAGACGAAGAAAAAAGAAAGAAACTCAAGAATAAATGAAAATTAAGTAACAATATAAAACAAAAGAAATAAAGGAAAAACAGGAAGGATTGTTGCTTTGAAAACAAAAGCGCACAGAGCAACACGCACACACACACACCAATTGGTGGCACGACGGCCCAGACGACAACCCAAGGAAAGTTGTACATATTTGTGTTTGCACGAAAAAAGGGTTCAAGGACATTTTTTACACACAATTTCACCAGCTAAATTATAAGGAAATATGAAGCGTACAACAACACTACAACCCCAAAAATAAGGTAGGAGTGAAAAAATTAAAGAATGAATGAATGAATTGACGAAGCGCATGTAAACAGGATATTCACCACCTTTTCGACGCTGTAAGTATGCTTAGTGCCACAATAAAGAACGTATGCTAATGTAATATTTTTTGCATACCGTTGTGATTATGTTTGTATTATTTCTTTTTTTTCGTTCGTTTTTTACTTTCCTTAAGATTTCCTTGATCCTTTTACGTGTTTGCAGCGCCCGCGCTTTTTGGTCTTCTCTCACTTTTTTCTTCGCCTTCTGCGTTATTATTAAGTTAATGCTCTATTACACAATAACTTGTTGTAAAGTGGCTCGCATTATTGTTGTTGTAGATTGTTGTCAAGTTAAGCACATAATTTGTTTGGTATTGTCGTGATTTTTTCACTGATTTTCTTCGCTCGTTTTCTTAGCGCTCGCTTATTAAGATGCCAAAATGTTGTGTTTGTTGTTGTTGTCGTTGTCCTTAAATCGATTATAAACGACCTACTTGAAGAATTTAAAGTGATTGCTTCATTTTTGTGCTCATCTGGTACTTTAAACGCTTCAAGTGTGTTAGAAGATACATTCAAATTGGGGAAAATATTAAATGCTAATGATGTTGATTATAGGGAATTTTGGTGACAAATTTGTATTTTTGTTTGATATTGTTAACGATTAGAGGGTATTTGAGATGAGAGCTCTTTGTCCGTGTATTTATACAATTATAAAATATATAATGGAAGGAACCGCCTAAAATATTAAAGTAATAGCTAAGTATATAGAAAGTGAGTTTACCAGTAACAAGACTATGTAGGAGGTGTGTTCAAAAAATAGTGGGATATCGGCTGCACCAAAGCGTCTTATATATGTATATATAATGGATCATAAGACCTTTACAGATGAACAAAGTACTTTGCACCTTTTGACACATCAGTTTCGGCTATGTCTTCTGGTTCGTTGAAGGTAAGATTACCGAGATGTTTCAGCCTCAGTCATGCAAAGGCTGCTTAATGGTGGAGAAAATGTATGGATGTTTCTACCTTATCCTCCTCCACACAACCTTGACAATTAGCATTTGACAAGAATGCCTTACCGCATGAATGCCTATTAGACAGAGTGCAATAAAAACTCCTACGATAGCTATAAGATGAACTTTGCATAGAGCAAGTAATTTAGTAAATCTTCTCTGTTCTACTATAAGCCACTTTTTTTTCTCAGGAGTTGGTCTTCGACCAGCGCCCGCGCTGTTCATTGATCCATTGTTATAGAACGCAAGACACCAATGGAGATCCAACTCGGCTTCATTCCAATACGAATGGCAAAAGGATGTCCGCTATGGCTAGCTCATCGGCTTTGTAGTTGTCAGCGCCCAGGTACCCAAACGAGTATGATAATGAAGTAGCGAGGAGAGACACTTCTTGACTCGTTTTTAATCCACAGTTGGAGAGCTCAGCGCTGGTATCGTCGCTTTGCTATCAGAGTGAATGCTCACCTCCCTGAAAGAGGCTACATTACGTGGCAACTTTCTCTCTAAGCCCAGACCAGTGACCGTGAAAAAGCTCACTGTGCCTCTTCTACAGCGACTTCCTTGCATTCACATCTCCTTCATCGGTATGCGAGCAGAGAAAGATCCACCATGAATGATCTCCACGATGCAGTGATGCAAGTGCTCAGGAGTGCAGTTAATGGCGTGTCCGTGTTCAGATGCCGTTATAAACCCAGCTTCCCTGAGTCTTAGGGCACACTTCGCAGCAATACACCTGCCGGCATGGTGTTATATGTAAAATGGCGTTAAGTGCTATTGTTGGTGTAGTTCACCAAAGGTGCCTATGAGAGCCACTCTTATTCAAGCTTCTTAGCATATGCTATTGTTGGTGTAGTCCAGCAGAGATGACCCCCTTTGGGCACGCTCAAGCTTCTTAGCAAGTGTAGCCTTTTCGAGCGCTCTCCACCAGACGAATACACCGCAGAAGATTATTGGCTTAACTACGATTTCGTAGAGCCAATACAGTACCTTTAGTGGAAGTCCTCTCCTTTTATTATTAAACGTTGGAGTAGATAAAATTTTCATATTTGATGAAGTTACGCTTTTCACATAAAAACTCTTTTCTTTCTCTTGAAAATTTATTTAAGAAATTTGTTTGTAAATTTCAAAACGATCAGTTAAGCCGGAAAATGTTAATAACTGCAAATGAGTCTCTCGACCCAGCTCAATTCTATATTTAATAAATAACATACCCGTACACAGTATGCATTTGTGCCTAAATATGCGCACACATATCCATCCTATATATGCACATGGCACAACCCATTTCCCTCAATTCGGCAATCACGTGCAAGCAAGTAATTTTTTCCTTAAAAAAATTGTATGCGTTGACCCAATTTCGACGTAGCAGCGGTTGCATCACTTTCACTGTTAGGCAGACATTCCGACACACATGCATATGCATAAATGTAAATATATACATATGTTTGTATGTATGTACCTTAACGTGAGTGGATATTTACATAAAAACACTGAAATTTTCACACCAAAGGGAGCAGCCATGGCCCGTATTAGTAATTTTATGACTGCAAACAGACCAATGTTTACACATATACATACATACATATCTATGTATGTATGTTTGCGCATGCATAGGTGTGCTTGTACCTACCAAATTGCAAAAGGCGAACGAAGGAGATAGCCGCCGAGACGTGATGTCGTCATTGCACGAGACCCCCCAAAAATAGATTCGAGGAAAACAGCACAAATTAACAAACAGACATATGTACATATGTATGTAAGTAGTTTTTGTGTCTAAATAGCTAAAGCGTATAAAGTTGTAAGAATTGCCCGAAAGCTGTAGCAGCTGCAGGCGCTAACAACGGATGTGCGCTTTAAATTACATAACTAAAATTATATGAAGGTATGTATGTATGTATAAACGAGCACAAGCTTTCCAAGTATCTGTCTGAATGGCCTGCATTCAGATTCATTCATGTATGTATTTATAGCAGCGCTTATTTGTGGTGCAAGCAGCGTTTTCTCATACCTTGCTTTTAATTAAGGACCGCGTAGCTTCGGCAGACACAGTCATCCCTTTCGTTGCTAAACACCTACACGTGCGTGAGATTGCCCTAAAAACGCGTACACGTTTGACTAATAGAGTTATCATTTCAGTACACTTGCGAGCATATACTTACTTACATGTATACATATGTAAGTATAGTATATGTATGTATGTATGTATTATATATTTTGGAGGTATAAGTTATTATTATATAGCGTGCATATCAGGGAAATGTTGGGTAATGTATTAGTTCAGGATTCGTATTATTCATCGGGGTTAATATCGGGCAAAAAGGAGTCTGAATTTTTAATAGTCTCATTATCCAACCTTTTTTTTTGTTACGCGAAGAATACATATTTCTCACAGCCTCTGGTTTAGTCAGCTGCAGTATATACTATAAAATATGTTTTTCTCGCCACTGTATTATTCAAGTCAAGCTACGATAGTACTCAAAGACCCCGTTTGTCTGTCTGTCCTTCCGTCTTTATGTACACACATAAATTTCTGAGAAAAATTTATACATCTTCTTCCTCTTTAAAGGCGTAGACACCGTTTACGCAGTTATAGCCGAGTTTACAACAGCACATATGTATGTAAGTCGTTTCTTCTTTTCGCAAATCGTGTTATTAAGTGCAGTCAGGTCCTTCTCCAACTGATCTCTCCAACGGAGTGGAGGTCTTCCTCTTCCTCTAATTTCCCCGGCGGGTACTGCGTCGAATACTTTCAGAGCTGGAGAGTTTTCATCCATACGGACGACATGACCTCCGCCGCTGTCTCTTTATTCCCTGAATGTCGTCGTATATCTCATACAGCTTATTGTTCCATCGAATGCGCCGTTGCCAATGCGGAAGAGATCATAAATCTTCCGCAAGACGGGGATAATGAGTGACTTATAGAGTTTGGCCTTTGTTCGTTGAGAGAGCACTTCACTTCTCAATTGCCTACTCAGTCCGAAATATTTAGCACCCATTGGCATGAGTTATTCTGCGTTGGATTCCGAGGCTGACATTGTTGTTGATGTTAATACAGGTTCCATGATAGACAAAATTATCTACGACTTCGAAGTTATGACTGTCAACAGTAACGTTGGAGTCAAGTCGAGAGTGCGATGAATTTTGTTTGATGACAGGAGATGTTTCGTCTTGCCCTCGTTCACGACCAGGTCCACCCTGATCCTGACAGAACTTTTCGTATTGCTCAACGTTTACACAGCCGGATTACTTTAATGGGGATACCAAATTCAGATATAATAGTATAAAGGCAGCTCTTTTTCGTGCTGTTAAAATCAGCTTTGAAATCGACGAAGCGGTGATGTGTGCCGATACTTTTTTCACGTGTCTTTTGCAAGATTTGACGATTGAGTGATTTGTTGATTTTCCATGCCTAAAACCACACTGCTACGGTCCAATCAGTTTATTGACGGTGGGCTTTGATATTAAAGAACATCTCTGTAAAGTCATTTCTTGGTTAAATCGTATGAATTATATTTAGATCTATCTTGAATTTACATACGAGTGTATGTATGTACAAAAATATTTAATTTTGTCTACCTTGGACTCTAATTAAACTAAGTAATTCCTTACATTGAAACAAAATAGCCTTTTTAAACTTGCATTTAATTTACTCACCGAACTAGTCTATACGCTTACATCTTTGCGCAATAGAGAAAAATTACCATTTTATGGAATCAAAGGTCTCTCGAAAGTACCTAAAATCCTTACGTATCTCGGCTTACTTCGACGGCAGTTATTTATAAATAGCCCAAATTAATAATAAGCATGCAAAAGCATTATAAATAAGCATATCTCGGCGTACATGCACATTTTTCTGCCTGCTAAGCAAAAATCGATACGAACACCCACCCCTTACCAGGCTCAACCCTTTCGCATCTGTACCAGATTTGCTGTTGGACTGCGTGCTTTACAAAACGCATTTGTTTTGCGTTACGTTTCATGTCACATAAAAATGGGTTGTTGTTGGGGTAGTGCGTATTCATGTTGTTATTGTTGCTTTTCGTTGGTTTCATCGTTAAACGCTGGACGCTGCTTTTGTTGTATGCACTTACATGATTGTTGTAACACGATTTTTGCTGCTGCTGCTACTGCTAATGCTGTTGGTTTGTTGATGTTGTTGCTGTTGTAAATTGATGACCTAATTTTTTAACCCCCACTTCGCCTTGCTCCAATTCACATTAATTTGGTGCGCATGCAAGTATAAACGAGTGCTCAGGCCTTTGCGTTGCTTCATGCGCTTAACAGGCCGAACATATTCGATTTCAAATGCATGCATACATATTTATACATAGTACATATGCACGTACATATGTACATGTGACAGCTTACTAGAACGGTTGCAGGCGCAGTGCTTTTTATTTTAGTGGGATGTAAGTATGTATGTATGTATGTACATGCAGGCATATTCGGACATGAATTTACATACATGTATGTATAGTATTGTACACCTGAGTGCGTAAATACAAAAAATTATATGCAAATGAGCTAGATATCCACTTATCTATTTATATAAGTATATACATATGTACATACATATGTATGTGCTTATTTCAAGGCCTGAATTTTGGGCATGTCTTTATCATAAACATATACCTTCTATTTCTACTATTCAGTTTTTATAAATTGTTCAAAAATATTTAAAGAGTTTACAAAGAAAAAAATCCTAACGATTTGAAGTAAGACGATTTCCACCTTCTGCTTTTTTAACTGATATACTCCCCAATAGTATAAAAATCATTAGCTTAGAACTTAAAGAACTATTTTTCTTACGAAATTGCGGTTTCTTAAACATTACATTACATTGCAATTTTTCCAATAATTTTTTAAATTTTCCGAATTAAAAAAAAAAACATCCAAAAAACAATTTTTTTTAAACAAACAGTTCAAAGAACGTTGTATACACTATACATTAAAAGCTTTAAATTGTGATTAAACCGACCGAGTTGCCACGCTTCCAAATGACAGTAAAGTAAAACAAAAATCGAATTAATTTTCGAAAAATCTTGTTCTGGAGATTTTTTTTGTAATATTGAAACTATCAAATGTTGAAAAAAAAAATTTTTTTTTATTGCTAGAATATACTCTTAAAGAGTAAGTAAAAGAAAATAACAGCTATTTACTTAATATAGAGTCCTGTATTAATTTTTAGTACTTTCACGAAAAATTCAACATAACACGGCATTTCGTAATATTTTAATTTTAGCACATGGTATATTTTTCATTTTGCTTCATTTCGGTGTTTACTAAAAAGACCTAAAGTAATTAATTATGTAATGGGCTAGTTAACTCGAAAATATTCCATTAAATTAAAAAATATCGATTTATGTATATTTTGTTATATTTTTTTTATTATTATAAGCTGCCTTCAAAGTAATTTTTCAAATAAAAAAAAAAATAAAAAAAAATTTCTTAAACCAACTAATTAAACTTCAAATAATGCTACTAATCATTGCGGTTACGTTAATTACTAGTTAATTTGACACGGTGCAAATAAAACAAAACGTAAAACATGGATTCTGCCGTAACACCTTGTAATGAGCAAAAGCTCTAAAAACTAAAAAAAAACAACAAATTTGCCGACCAATCAAAAAAAAAAATAAAAATTACAACAGTATCTGTAAGTAGCATAACGAATCGATCACAAAAACAACAAACTATCGGTTACTTTTGCTAAAATTCCCACGACGCCTGAAAAGTCGAAAATTCTAAAATAATGTTAGCACAAGAAGGTAAAAAGAAAGAAACAAAGCTGGAAACGTTAACTATTCGTTAATGGAAAGTTTGCACAAAATTGTGCCTACTATGCGAAAGTTATGTAGTGTGTAAAATGTGTTTGCAAGTGTATGTATGTATGTACATATGTATACAGCTTGTTAAATGTAAGTAAATTTTTATGTACATATGTATGTAAGTATGTACATTTTTATATTTTCACATATCGTATTTTGAATACTGTAATCAATCATTGACTAATTTTACATGCCATTAATTTACACTACATATTGCTTAAGATATAAAAAGCACTTCTCAGTAATGGCGGTAGGTGTAACTAGCAAGCGCAAGTAGAGTTCTTTAGTCTTATGTTAATGTTCTTCCTTCGATCTGCCTTTGAACGACGATTTTTAAGACAATCTTCCAAGTAACTACTGGAAACATGCAAAGAACTCTTTCGTGTTGATACTCAGAACGAATGAACTTGTGGTCTTAAAAATTAAATCTACTTTGGGTCGCGTATGCTAAGTATATATGTACATATGTAGGTATATTCCATCAGTAAAGCCAATTTGGTGATAAAAGGAAAGTTCAATTTTGTTTCAACATAATTCCAGCTAAAATGAGTTGTTACAAATTTCCTATCGAAAATCTATCGCACTGCAGTTATTCACTCAGTTTTACAAGGAATGAGAATAGCAATTTTATTGTTCTCAGTTTTATTATGTACATATGTATGTCTATTTAAACTTTTTTTCAAGTAGACTTCGTTAGAAATCTGAAAAAATCTATAAATCGCAACCTAACTGCTCTAATTTGTTACAAACCCCACAAAAAAATATTTTTTTCTTACATTTCTAACGAAACTCCCTTGTAATTAAGTAGCTAAATGCTAAAACTTAATTTCACATACTTAACCTTTTCACATTATTCACATAATTTTCCCATCACTCCGTGAATCACATAAATCAATTATTCTTTCTAATTGCTTATTTTGTAAGTAAATGCTTCATGATTTTGTTATTGGTTATTTTTAAACAGCAAAAACACGCACATTCATGAATATTTTTCGTATGAGTGCTTACTTTTGCATGTTATTGCACCTTTGCCCTTTCCACCAATAAGACGAAAGAGTTACTACTGTTGTTGGTTACGGGTTTTCGTACACCAATATTGTTCTTGTTCTTTTTGTTACCGAAGGCTCCAAAGTGCCTCCATTTTGTTAAGTTTTCGCCAACTTGCATGCATTTAATTGCTCACACTAACTACATTTCGCATACACTGCTATTGCTGTTGCTGTTTTTGTTAGTATTGCATTTGCATGCATTTGGCCTGTATGTGTAGAGAGTTGACAATGAGCATGAGAGTGGAGAATTTTAGATTGTAGGCGCTGATTGGTCAATCGCTTGTGAAATTTTTATTTGCATTTTATTTTACAATAACTACACATGGTGCGGCAGGAGTTGGTGTGTGTTTGTGAAGCTCGCATGCAAATGCATACAACTCTCTGGTGTAATGTAGTTATTGGTCACTGTTGATTTTTAGGGAATGCATGAGAGTGCATATGTTTAGAGAAGTTAGTAACGGGTATGGTAAAATAAAATAATACATATATTGCAGCGGCAGTGCAAAAACATTTATTGATTTAGGCGCTGGATGGATGTTGCATATGCAGAGTTGCGAATCATTTAATGGAAAAATTTCGGAGTAGAAATTGAATTTAGAAAATTTAATTTAACAATTGGAAATTTAATTTTTTAATGCGAAAATTGGAACAAAGAATTTAAAGTTTAATTTTTGTATGTGTTGACAGCCCGGTGTTTTCAAATATCTAATCTTTCCGGGTTTAAGATTAACATATTTTTTTACTCAGATTTGATATATATTTTTTGAATATTTTATATTTGGCTTTCGAGACCTCTTTCATATACTTCTTATTTTTCAAGCTGCGTTGCTTCGTGCAAGCGAAATAATCTCAAAAAATTTCTAAATCTAAGCTGACGTTATTTTGTATGTCCAAATATTTAGCTGCCAAATATATTAGTTTTTGGGTTTGTGTGCGTTTTTCAAATCAACAAAGATAATGAGCCATCGCAGCTTTATTTAACGGACACATACACACGCACATACTTTTGAAAAAACGCAGCAGCGTTGTTACACACACACATATTGCGATTGTGTGTTGAAATTTTCGCGGGCCAGCAAAGGGCAAATCGTCAACTCGTTGGAGAGCGGGAGGCAGAGCGTTGTCGATGCGTATACGCATTGTTTGTAAGTGTGCCAATACGCGCATACACATGTATGTATGTGAGTATGCATGTAGTGTAGATTGAAGCGATGATTACCTCATTGCGGAAGCAGCAGCAATAGCAAATAAAATAGAATATAAAAAAGCAACAGCAACAATACGCAAGAAGAATGTGAACAACTGCAATAACACAGCCAGCAACAACAAATCTCCAAAGAACTGACAAATAACTTATGCGTAGTTGCCTAGAAAGCTTGGAAGCTTCGTTTTGCTGACTCTTTATAGGCATATTCAACGGCAGAAGTCTTTTCCTTTAATGCAAAGCAGTGTTTTTATACTGAGTTTTAGTATTTAAAAATATGTTCATAAAAATAATTTTTGCCATAATACCGATAGGAAATAAATACATAAAAGTTAGGGTGATTTGGGAGAGCTGCTTTCTTGGATGCCAGGTAGTGTTCTTAAGTAACTTACATTGCTATTGTATCAGTTTTAGTTTTATTTACATAGAGAAAAAATTCTCCCAAGATGTTGAAATACATACAATACAGTATATAACCAGGGTTGCGAATTTTTTAAATAATTTAAAAACTAAATTTCTTTTTGAAATTTTTTTTTAATTTTTTTGAAAACATTTTTTAATATTTTTTTTATGAATATTTTTTTTTTGAAAAATTTGAAAAAAATTTCCTAAAATTAAACCCAAAATTGGAATTAAAAATTATTAAAAAGTTATTTTATAATCTCAAAATCGGAATAAAAAATGGATGAATTATGAATCATCTGAATGTGTGTTTGTTGACCATTGTTCTAGAATATTGGAGAACGCAAGTGTAACAAAATGTAAATAAAAACATTTTTTTTAAATTTAAATCCGGTATTTGGGATTAAAAACTTATCTGTAATTTTGCAATAGGGTTTTTAGTATTAGAAATTTGAAGATGTGTACATCTAAAGCATAAAAATTATCGTGGGTTCATATTCATATTTACAAATTGAGTGCTGAACTCAGACTTTTTCCATTTCAAATTTTCTAATTTGTTCACTTCACATTTTACAACGACCCACTGTGCGCAGTTGAATGCGTAAGCAGCGGCGCAGTTCGGTCATCAATTGGTAGCAAAAATAAAATTATGCGTTAAAGCTGCTGAAATTCTAATTATACGATTTCTATGCTACTCTCCATTTTAGAATGTGCCATGGCGAATGAAATTGCACTTTGTATGTAGTGGTGCAGCAAACTGGTTGAGCAACATTTTAATTAATAGAATAGCCGCCGATGACAATAATGATGCTGCTGCTGATGATGTTCTTGATAAAGCTCATTATGTAGCTGCTAATGTCGTTCTTCATTTAATTTTAGCTCTCGCTGCGCTTCCATACAAAAAAAAAATGAAAACAAACATATGTACACACTTGTGTTTATACATGTGAACACGGATATGTGTTGATGATTATGTAAGCCATTACTTACAAATAAATATTCGTAATTTGATGGTGCCTCTTTTGGTTGGCAGCGCTTTTCTGCTGCCATCGCTTTCGGTGTATGTGTGTTTTCAATCAAAATTGTTGCTGCCGGAGCTGTGCTTTTCGGCTTTGTTGTTGCTTCTGCTACAGTTTAGAATACGAATTGTTGTTAAATGTAAAATTCGGTGGCGTAGGTCATATTTGTGGCATTTCGATTGATGCGTTGTGCTTGAAGTTGCGTAATAATAATTAGTTTGGTTCGAATGTTCGAAGATTATGAGCTGTTTAGTGTGTTATCGAAATTTTAATAGCTGCAATTCAGTATGAACACATGTAATATATTATATATACATGTATGCATATGTATTTGTGCTCTATGTTTGTATGTATAGTATGTAAGTATTCATTTAAATGGTTTGTGCTGACAACTACCAACTGGTGCCGTATATAATCGTAAAATCTATTACAAAAACATTTATTTCATGCAATTATTCTATTTTTATTTCAATTACCCTAAATGAGTATGAAAACTACTTGTATGTACTGTAAGTACATACCATATGTACATGTTATGACTGTCAACAGTGACGTGTACACTCTTGAAGAAGATTTTACCTTCTCTCTTCAGCTCGCCAGCTAGAATTAATCTACTGCTGGGGAGAAAGCAGTAAATGGAAAGGAGTAAATGACAGTACTCAGCGACAGATTCTCTCTCCCTCCACGCATCCCACACCGAACTTGCGCTCCTATAATAGGCCACTGGAGTAAATTCCACAAGGACCTACTCGTCTCAATCCTTGTCTCGTCCATCGCATTTATTGGACGGCGGTGATGTCAGCCTTAACTCTAAGGAAGACACCAACCAGCTGGGCAGCGGCACCTTCCCAATTTTGGCGCCGGACATTCCAGGTGCATGCCCCTAAATCGTAATCTTTAATACGTTTGCAGAAGTCGTCATAAAAAGGGGTCTCTTATCTCAGATTGTTTTCTTCTTTTCATTTGTAGTGATTTTTACTTGGCGGATTCCAAACCCAGCGCACAACCCTGTAGAGGAGATGTTTCGCCTTCTCACTTTAGTTCGTCGTCAAACGGATAATTTTTGACTACCCAGGGAGTACTTGGCCTAAGTCGTGAGCTCTTGAGCCATATGTAAAAGAATCATTTCTGGCCAATCCTAATTGAATGGTGCTCAGAGAACTTTTCTCACTTGTGTGAACTTCTACACATGCCTCCATCCGCCGATTGGCATTTATAGTTCTATTATTCCGATTTATTATTGCTCGCATTATATATTTTAGTTTTATACACACTTGTAAATCTAAAAAAAAAAAAAAAAAGTTTCAAAGAGATCCCAAGCTCTATAAAGTTATATCATACTTGAAAAATGTATTATATTACATAAAAATTAGCAAAGTTCCATATTTTAGTTGGTGATGCTATAAATACCATTAAATAAGTACTAGGAAAACCAGTTACCAGTAGCAATTGTTGCATGTTTCCGGCCGCATATACTTCCTACAAATACAACAACAATAAAAGCACGCCTGCACACACCTGCAATTACATTGCTAATAATAGCTCGTAACATTACCCATGCGGCAGCGCCTTCAAGTATGCAACAAACCAGCTATTAACCCTAAAATTTGGACACATAAAACAAGTCAATTTCCCATACAGAAAGGCAAAACGGAAGGCACAGGCGAAAAATAGTTATAAAAGAATGAGAGCAGAGAAAAAATTGTTAAATAAAACGCAACTTTGCAATAAAATCATTGAGGAAATTGTAATTCATTGCATACATGGAAGGACAACAGCATAAAGGGCGTAAGGGAAGTCAACAAACATGAAAGCGCAGGAGTTAAATGAACAGAAACAGAAAAAATGTTAACTTCGGCAATTGATATACCTCTCACATGTGCATTTTTGTAAGCATGAAAGGGTATAAAAAGATCTTTATCTTGATTTTTATTTTGATTTTGATCGAACAGTTTGTATGGCGGCTATATGCTATAGTGATCTGATATGAGCAATTTCTTCGGAAGCTGTACCGTTACTTTGAGAAATAATTCGTGTGGAATTACGCGAAAATATTTTGTAAAATAAAAAAATTTCCCATATAAGCACTTGATTTTGATCGATCTGCTTGTATGACAGCTAAATGCTATAGTGTACCGATATCGGCGATTCCGACAAATAAATAGCTTTTTGAAGAGAAAATGACATGTGCAGAATTTCACATCGATATCTCACAAACTAGAGCGCGTACATATAGGGTATAAAAATGGAAATTAATAGTGCGGCGTGTTCATGTAGGTGGTCAGAAAGTGCGTATAAGCTACTTATACATACAATTGTTCTTGTTTACATATGTGTCTACATACATACATATACATGAATACATATTCTGTATATGGAGAAATTTTGTATTGAATGAAGTACGATTTTCCTGAGGAAAAGGTTACTCACGCAATTCCTTTCATTGACTGGTATGGAATTATATACGCACTACATGTGCGTGGGAGTGTTTGTTGAATATGTTGGCATGGGTTAGTTTGCCTACTACCTCCAACATACTTTCTTTACTTCTTGTTATTATTTTTTCACATTCTTACATTCCAACCTGCTGCGTTGACCCACCTTAAAAATTGCTCAATTTTTCAAAATACTCAAACACCAATTTTCAAAATGTCCATGTCATGCCTGTTACGCTCAGCGTCATCTTTGACTATAACAAATTTGTGTCTGTATGTGTGTTTGCCATATTAACACCGAAGGTGGTCGGCAATTTCCATTTAAGCGGCCCACTCACGACAAATTTGTTTGACAAATCTGTTTGAGTTTGAGGTGGTTTTTGTCGTGAGTGGGCATGTTGTCAAACGGATGGAAGGTTTGCGACAAATTTCAAAAACTAACAACCGATTTGTGGATTCGTTTGTTGTGAGTGGCGTGGTTTGCAAACATTTGAGCAGTTGGTTGAAATTTTTGCAGAGTAAACATCAGCGGATAAAAAATGGCAAGCGTGAGCAAAAATTTTTTGGAAGAGTTTATTGAATTATTTAAAAATGAACCGGCCTTATGGCAATGCAAAAGTGAAAATTATAAGAATAAATGCCAAAAAGATAAGTCCAACCTGAGGAAGTTTTTAAAATCGTCAGGAGCAGCCAGCTCCATTGAATTTAACAGTTTTACATGTGAGTGCTTATATCTCTCACATAACCACTCTTTCATCCATTCTTTCTTCATTATTATACCCCGAACAGGGTATATTAAGTTTGTCACGATGTTTGTAACACCCAGAAGGAAGCGTCGGAGGCCCTATCCGTCTGTCCGTCTGTCCGTCCGTCCGTCTGTCCGTCTGTCTGTATATATACGAACTAGTCCCGCAGTTTTTAAGATATCCTTTTGAAATTTTGCAAACGTCATTCTCTCTTCAAGAAGCTGCTCATTTGTCGGAACGGCCGATATCGCACCACTATAACATAGCAGATGCCATACAAACTGAACGATCGGAATCAAGTTCTTGTATGGACAACTTTCACATTTGAGGAGATATATTCACGAAATTTGGTATATATTATTTTCTAAGGCAACAATGTAATCTCCGAAAGAAATTGTTCAGATGATTGGTTAACTATAGCATATAGCTGCCATACAAACTGAACGATCGGAATCAAGTTCTTGTATGGACAACTTTCACATTTGAGGAGATATATTCACGAAATTTGGTATATATTATTTTCTAAGGCAACAATGTAATCTCCGAAGAAAGTGTTCAGATCGGTTAACTATAGCATATAGCTGCCATACAAACTGAACGATCGGAATCAAGTTCTTGTATGGACAACTTTCACATTTGACAAGATATATTCACGAAATCTGGTATATATTATTTTCTAAGGCAACAATGTATTATCTAAAAAACTTGTTCAGAACGGGTTCCTATAGCATATAGCTTCCATACAAACTGGACACATAGTTACTAACAGAAATGCACCTGTGAAGGGTATTTAGCTTCGGTGCAACCGAAGCTAACGTTTTTTCTTGTTTTTTTTTGCATTTGGCTTTTTTCGCTTCATGCACTGGTGTATTACTAGCAGCGCAATTACATCATCCGCGTTATAATCAGACATGTTCACTCCGCGAAGCACACAATGGAAATAAAGTTTGTCAAATCGGTTTGTCGTGAGTGCTCAAGCGTCTTCAAACAGATTTGTCAAACAAATTTGTCGTGAGTGGGCCGCTTTAGCTGCATGCCGAAATTTCCATTAAATTGCAATAAAAGACCCTCACACACTCGCATGGAAAATGGCAAAAGAAATTATACAAAATATCTTACATACTCGTATGCAGACTATTCTAATGTCATCTATTAAATACCAAATGAAAGCTCAGTTAATAATAATAACCAACAAATTGAATTAACCGTAGACTCCCGTGCAACTATTGCCATGAAATAGTTGATATATAAGCTATATTTATGCTCGTGTGTATGTTGCAACCTTTTATGATTTGCCATTTATGCTAATTTTATCACTTCACCATGTCCTCGTGTGAGCAACTAATTCGTAAAGGTGCGTTTACGCCCCGTCGTTGGTTTTACAAAATCTGCAAATTAGAGGTGTGTTTACATTCTTTAGCCGATTTATATTCCGCTATTTTAATTACATAATTTTCATGTATTTTTTACTATTCACTGTCTCGCAATTCACTTGTTTGTAGTCGCACTGTTTTTTATATGACTTATTAATATGGGATTTTCATATAATACTATTAGCGTATTCGTGATTTTATACCCAACGCATGTATGTGTTCCGGTGTTATTAGTCGGCTAGAAGTCGGCTAACTTTCTTCTTCCTCTCTTTATTGGCGCAGACATCACTTACGCGATTATAGCCAAAGTTACAACAGCGCGCCAGACGTTCTTCCTTTTCGTTGTTTCCAAGTATAGCCTTTTCCACCTGGTCATTCCAACGGAGTGGAGGTCTTCCTCTTCCTCTGTTTGCCTCGGCGGATTCTGCGTCGAGTACTCTCAGAGCTGGAATGTTTCTCTCCTTTCAGACGACATGATCTATTCTGCAGCGGCCACGCTGGCTCTCTTTATTCGATGAACTATGTCAATGTCGTCGTATATCTCGTACAGCTCATCGTTCCATCGTCTGCGGAAATCGCCGTTGCCAATGCGAAAAGGACCATAAATCTTCCGTAGAACCTTTCGCTCGAAAACTCGTAACTCCGACTCATTTGGGGTGAGTGATGAGTGACTTGTAGAATTCGGTCTTTGTTTGTCGAGAGGACATTGTCAAAAGGGGGGTGCCACATCCGAGGCTGTTTTGTTCTTTTCATTTGGAGTATTTTTTTTTACGTGTCGGTTCTCAAACTCAGTGCACAACTCTATTTTGGAATGTTCCTCCTTCTAACTTTAGCTCGCCTTCAAACGGATGTATTTTGGCTACCTAGAGGATACTTGGTTTAAGATCGGAAGTCGTAAGCTGCTTGAGCCATATGTAAAGGAATCGTTTTCGAAACAAGTTTGAAATATTGATGGTCAAGTCAGATTAGATTGGGTTAGGCAAATAGGTTGATCCTAACAAGGATCTCTCTTGGATAGCTAGACATCCCTGCTATATAAACTGTTAGAACGCAAGATACAAGTGGAGATTAAAATCAGTCCCATTCCAATGTGAGCGGGACAATGATGCTACCTCTGGCTACATTGAGCGCACAGTTAGTGAGCTCAGTATTAGTATCGCCGCTCAGTTGTTATCTCCCTGAAAGAGTCTGAACTTTGTAGCAGTACGTCTACCGACAACGGACTAGGATCTTCTGTCTACTGTAGTACAGTTCGGTAGCTTAAAGCTAAGATTGACGGAGAGCACCTTATGGAAAACCATCCCTCCAACCATCCATTCTAGCTTCGACTCGTCCGTGAAAAAGTTCGAGTAGCCACTGCTTCGTAGTGATTGAAGTTTTCGGGAATATAGTTGAAGGAAGAGATATTCTTGTTCTGAGTTCTAGAAGAGCAAAACGAATTATTAATGCAAAAAAGGTTACAGAAAAAGGAAAAAAATGTCTGTAAATTGTCCAAAGACAAATGGAACTGGAAGTGGAAAATTGAAGGTTTAGCTTCCACTGTTATGAAAAGGTTTATATTTAATTCCTCATTGCTTATAAGTAAATTTTTGTGTTGGGTATAAAAATGGAAATTAATTGCCCCTTAAATGCAACCTACAACTGCTTTGTTGCCATACCATTCAAGCCTACATACATATGTACATATGTACGGTTCCTGCACGTGAAAAAAATAAATATATATGTATATACAAATATATACTTACATGTGCTCATGATGAGGAGCACACCTATGTATTTATTTGTTATTAAAATGTGTTTTATGCAAATGAACGGCACCGTGTCTAAAAATTATGACCACTTTTATTCTTCAATTTGGGTTGAGCTTTCTCAACTATTTTCAAATGCGTAGAATTAATTTATTCGGTTGCCTATTGGAATGACCATAAATGCAAGGCCCGTCAACACATTCGGTCTACTCAATTACTCACCATGCACGCAAGAATGCGTTTAATATATTTAATATTAAATCACAATTTTTATGTGCAACGCACTAAATAAATAATTACTTATTTAATATGCCGAAAATTTGTTAGAATAGTGAGCATTAATATAATAAAGGGGATAGCAATTTTCGATGAGTCGTCCGCGCATTTCTAGTGATAACTGGATATCTTGCTCCAAGGCTTGAGGCGAAACAGGATTGCCCGCATAGACTGTAGACTTTACATATCCCTACTGGAAATAGTCTAACGATGTCATATCATACGATCTTAGTGGTCAATTGAGGTGCCCAAAACGTGAAATTATTCGCTCGCTGAAGTTCAATAAATCCATTGATTGATGCGAAGTGTAGGAAATGGCGCCGTCTTGTTGAAACCAAATGTCGCCGAGATCACGAGCTTCAATTTCAGGCATTGAATAGTCGGTTAAGCCCATAGATAGAAGCAATGTCGTTTGGGAAGGTCGAACGGCTTCAGTTCTTACATAATCTGTATTTTGTGCACTTTTAATTTAAGATCTCGACGTAAAATGCGCCAAGTCGTTCCACACGTCAATCCGAGTTATTGCGAAGGGGGTCTAACCATGGTCTTCGTGTGCACTACGGCTGCTATATTTTCTTCACTGCGTGCTGTACGTGATCTATTCGGTCGAATATTATCCAATAATGAAATCGGTCTCAAGATGAGCGATGGTGTTACGAATGGTCTGCTCGGGAGGTCGATTATTTTGACCATAGGTTTAGCGAAGTGCCTGAAATACACTCTTTACAGAACGTGAATTTTCTTAATAAAGTTGAACAATTTCTTAACGTTCTTCAGGGGTAAGTCATTCCACGATGAAATGCCAAATAATACTGAACAAAAATAATAAGACAACTTGACACGATTCACGCGAGATCTGTCAAAAAAAGGCTTTCAATATCCTCTAGCTTCTACTTGGATCGCCTGTTATTTCACAAACGGATTTTAAGGAAGGTTGCAGAAGATTAAATTATAATAATTTGACTTTGAGCGGTTAGTCCTTTTGGAAGATGGTTTTGATTTATAACAGAAATCCAAAGACCTTGCAGATAACAGTTATCTCGAATGTTCTGCTTTCTAAACTTGGTTCGTCATTATACAACTTTCTGTTCGGTATAATAATGGGACGGGAAAGGTAGGAATTTTATAGAACGTAATTTTTGTTTGTCGAGAGAGGCATCTGCTTCTCAATTGTTTACCGATATCAAAAGAGTAGGCTTGATTTTCGGCTAAGATTAATTCGTACATTAGCTATGGTCCCGGAATGATGTTTTCCAAATTTATAACTGTTAACAGTGACGTATGTAATTCTCAGGATGTGTGGCTTACATAACGCCATAGACTTCATAATATTCGCATTTTCACCTTTCTCGGTACTCATCATACTGGCGAACGGGTCCAAAAACCTCAGGGAGAATTGTTCTCTCGAATGCTCCAAGCGCTTTCTTATCTCGGTGCGTCATCTTCAAAGGATGCGATTGTTAAGATACTTATAGAGCGTATTGTTTTCGTCGAGGGAGAGATCTGCTTTTCAAACTACCAATTTCAAAGTAACCCCTGTTGGAAAGAGTAGTCTGCTCTTGAACTCCTGGTTTAGATTGTTGGTGGTATTTATGCTGGTTCCGAGGTGGAGAAAGTCCTCAAATTTTGTTCAGACTTATAGCTATCACGTAGTTCTTAAAACGTGAGGAATCTTTGTGCGTGGCCTCCAGGCCTTCTCTGTCTTATAACAGAAATGCTTTTTGTATATCGATGATTTCTAAAAATATATATGTATATTTATACATACTTGTATGTAAGTAATAGCAAGTTCAAACTGAGAGCGAAGTCCAAAAAGTAAACAATTTAACAGAAATATAAAGCTGTAATGGGGTCAACACACAATGGCAGTATCATACACACGTACATGAGTAACTATTTGTTTTGTTAGAAGTCATATTTTGGACTCTAACTCAAATCAATGCTCTGCTCCTTGGTTTACTGACACAAATGAAAGCCATAAAAATTTGCTGTCAAATACTAAAGTTCTAACGTCAGGGCAAACAGGGAAAAGAAATGGCGCATAAAAAAGGGAAAGTAAAAGGACAACAGTAAATACTGTTAAACTCACAATCACATTCACACAACTATTACAGTTTGTAAAGTAAACACACGCATCTCTAAATAAATACAAAGGCAAAGACAAAAGTTAACATTTTAGAAGCAAAACGGAGTAGAGAAGGGGACAAGAAAAAAATAAAACAAAGCAAAATACGAAATCAATTGGCCAAAAAGTATTACATTGTGAAAAATTGCAAAAAAGTGTAAAAATATTTCTCAGAACAACGTGTAAGCAATAACAAAACCATCATAAATCGCACCAGTAGCAAATCACTATAATACTAACACATACAAAAATCGTAAAAAATTAATAATGAATGGCGAGAAAAAATGTCAAAACATCTTACAAGCGAATGACAGTAGCAGCAGCAGCAGCAAGAAAAACAACAAAAAATCGTTTTTGTAACTGTTTCAAGAAACTAGAACATTGACGTGCAAATCGCAGTGGAAAGCACAAACACAAACAACAACAAGAGCATAAACACACCATCATCTCCCAGAAAAAGCCATTTTATCAATAAAAAATATGACTACAACTTGATTTTATTTTCTATTTTTCTTTTGACTTAATTTTTTTTGCTTTTTTTCATTCCTCACCCCTCCCCGCTCCAATACATGTTTTCACCATTCTCTAGATTTTGCCTGAAAAAACTTTGTGGCATATTACTTTATTGCTACTCAGACTACTTCCACACAACATTTGCAGTTTTATATACAAACACACACACACATACATTTGCCTTCCTTTGCTACGCTGCAGGATGCCAGTGCTCATTTCGTTGCGATTGTTGTTGTTGTAGAATCCTATCAGATTTTGACTCTGACTAGTTGAAGGGATGACAACCCACTTAACGGAATTGGTTTGTTATCGTAACGATATCAATGAGTGAAATACAAACACACATATATACATGGGATACTTATACTATTTGTCAGAGAGAGCATCACTGGAAAATAATTAGTGAATGGTATCAACTCCAAACTTGGAATTCAAGTTGCTTATAAAAATTAAGGGAAAGCGAATTGCAGCTCAAACTGAAAGTAGATAAGGATCAATTTAATTAAGGATAGGGTCTTCTTCCTTATTGTCTTAGACACCGCTTATGCGGTTATATCCAATTTTACAACAGCGCTCTAGTCGTTCTTTCTTTTCGCAGTTTGGCGCCAATTGGAGATTCCAAGTGTAGCCAGGTTCTTCTCCACTCGATCTTTCCAAGGAGTGAAGGCTTTCCTTTTCTTCTGCTTCCCCCGGCGGCTACTGCGTCGAATACTCTCAGAGCTTGGTTGATTTCATCCATTCAGACGATATGACCTAGCCAGTGTAGCCGCTGTCTCTTAATTCGCTCAAATACATATGTCAATGTCGTCGTATATCTCGTACAGCTCATCGTTCCATCGACTGCAGTATTCACAGTTGCTAAGACGCAAAGAACCAAAAATCTTTCGTAAAATCTTTCCTACGAAAACTCGGGTAGGATAGACTCACAACAACTGAATATTCTATCAAATTTCGCCGAAAATATTTCAAGTTTTGTCTAAAGATAGCTGAATTGGATGAGAAAATTATATATATGTATTGATATTGAGGTCAAACCCTTTTCTTGACTAGAAATGAGTGCACAGTCAGCGAGCTCTAGACATGCATCGCTCCCAATTATAGAAGTATATACTTACCTCCTTAACGGTGTTAACGGTTTGTATATCCTATTGAACGTGAAAAAGAATATTCAATAGGAACTGTGGCCTGGGACCCGAATATAGTTATGTCACTGTGTACGGCTATCACTAGATCAATTCTTACATATGGAGCTCTGGAAAAAAAAATGCGAGATAGCGGAATACATATATAATTTGACAAGGCAAGAACTAAGGACTTATTGAATAAGGCTAGAAAAAGTATATATAGAATTTCAGCCACCAAAACTGGGCACTGGCCATTAGGAGAAACTGCGTGGGAATGTCACATAACAGTATTTGCCGCAGCTGAAAGCTCGAAGGAAGTATGGAAACGGTTCTACACTTCCTATGCGAATATCCAGCTTTATCACAATTCCGATTTAGAACCCTTGGTGTCCATCAATAACCAAACTTTGAATGTTTATTTACAAACAGCAGAACGGAAATAAGATGTTTCATTGAGGGCACCAAATGGTTTGAACGGAACAATCCGGGAATTAAATAAAAACAATTAAGTTTTACGTGAGTTGAAGGCTAAGTCACTTTCCTTCGTTGTGTTCCTTGACTTGAATATCACATTGAGGTATCCTTGGGTGTCTAGGTGTTCATATAATCAGCAAACCCCACCCTGCGGAGTGTCACTATTGATAATTCGAAGTGAACGTTCTCTATTCCAATTCTTCACGAAAAACTGCCACAAAGCAGACCAAAGATGTAACGTTCGATGTGTTAGGTTAGGTAGGTAAATGGCTGATCGAAGATCGCACGCGGACTGCTATATATCGTCACCTAAAATGCAAAATAACGTATCAGCGAAAAATTCGAAATTGAGTATCCTATTGATTACGATTCACTACTTCAAATTACATACATAAAACTACATATGTCCAATATTTTCAGGTTCTGCGCTCATATATGAACCAGTTTTAACCAATATTAAATATTTTTTTCACTCTTGTTCCATTTTATTTCGTGTTTCATTCACGCCTCTGTAAATTTTCGAAATTGTTGTTACGTTTTTTTGCATTTTAGGTAACGGCGTCGTCCTTTGTGAAGCCATAGAAAAGATAGAACTCTTATGTTTATACTTATAGATTAGCAAAACGCTTGGTAGCCAATACAATTTTGCATAGGCGTTTAATTTCAACTCCCGCCAGTTCGATGGGATATCCGAAGGTATGCGTTCCCAAGTGTTTCCCTCCCAAACGCGGGACAGTCAAGAAGGAGGTGTTGAGTAGTTTCCACCTCATCTTCTTCCTTATAGCTTCTACAAACGGCGTCTGGTATGATATCCAACCTTACAGTATGGTCGCCAATAGGGCAATGAACTGTTAAAAGCTCCACAACTAGGGAGAGACCTTCTTTACTGAGGGCAAATAAATCACTAGATCTCCTGCGATCAATCTTGGCCCAAAAGGCTTTCGCGACTTCGCAAGTACCGATGGTGGTCCAGCGCTGGCCAAGCTTCAGCGAAGCTCAGCTATCTAGTAGTAACTCGTTCGATGTGCGGTTCGATTTGACCTCGGCGGCTCATTGTTGAGGACCATCTTAATATCGATATACATATACATATGTATTATCGATGCCTTTTTTCGAATAAATTCTATTTATTAGTACCTTGGAGTTTATTATCTATAGAAATATTACACCTTCACTTAATACTTCAGTGTAGCCAAGCAAAAAGAAATTTGCGGCGTTAGTTAAAGCCTTTCGTGTCGTAAGCACACAGTAGAATAACGCATATTATAATTTTATCAGTTTTACGAGCGCATGGCGACGCAGCGGCAATGATGACGTCGCCGGGCAGACTCACAGGCTCGCAGGCAGCAATGACTAACCGCCAATCTATGTACTCACAGCCAAACAACGAAAAGCGCCAACGCCTAGTAAATTGCCTAATAAACTGTTCAACTGCAAGTTTTAACTTTGTAGGCTCATTTCCCATACAACAACAAATAACACACTATGTATTTATTGCACTGCCAACGCAAATTCATGCAGAATTGTTGACGCCAAGTCAAAAAAAGAAACAAACAAACAAAATAAATAAAATCACAAAAATAGTAAAAACAAGTGAGCAAAATAAAAAATATTACAAATGCCGAACTGCCAGCATCAGCGAGGTGCACGGGAGCCGAGCAGCTGCAAAGTGCGCAAGGAAGTGCGTCAATCTTGTGGTTGGGTCGCGCAGGAATAGTGTCGCCTACAAAAAATACATATATACGCATGTTTAACTGCACACCAATTTCTAGGCAGTCGAGGAGCAGTCAGGCATATTTTTTAGTGCCGAGCATTAAAATGATGATACGACAACAACAACAATTTGATAACAACAATCGTCATTCACATATAAAAACAAATAACATAATATCGCAAAAAAAGACAAATAACCAAATAAAACAAAAACAATAATATTAAAATTTCGCCAAACGGAAGCTCAGCAAGGAAGTCAGCAGCTTAGTTGCTTAGTTGTTGTGCGCGCAAAGATCGCATGAAATGAAAGTGCGTTGCTTGCGACAGCAAATATTATTTTCCTTCATAGCTTCACACATACACACACACACCCCACCTTACTTACATACATGTGCATATGTAAGCATATTATGCCAAAGGATGATGTGTCGCCGCCGCTGCTGCCGGTACTAGGCTATAAATATCTACTTGTATTTGCTCTTTGCAGTAAGCACGCGGTTAAGCATTACAGAGAATATCGCCTTAAATAACAACAACAATAATAGCAGTCACTAGTAAGCCTCTTTCGACTACTCGCTATTTTCCTGCGCTTCAAAACATTTTTATTGACTTGAAGATTTGTCTTTGGCGCCATTCGGCCTATTACGCTACAAATAGCATAACATAACGCATGCAAGAGCAACAACAACAACAACATGCATGTTTGGTGAACTTCAAAACAATAACGGTGCTATTAGTTAGGGGGTGGGTTGTGTGTGTTGTTGGGTGCGAATTCACTGCTTTCCCACCGCTAAGGCAATTCTTATCTGTGTGACTGGTAAGGATGCTCTGCTGTGCGAGTTAGTTCCGCTGTACTATTCATTGTTTTTGTTTTTGCTTAATATTTTGTGGGCCATGAATAAAACTAGAACTTTCACTTTTATGCACACGCAAAAGTGCAGAAGAAATAGCTTTAATGGGCTCTCTATTTGAAGCAAACCGTATAGGGGTAAACTAAGAGAAATGCGAAGGTGTGAAGGTAAATTTTTTCTTATAATTCAACTAATAAGGAGCGTTTTGAGCTTAGCAAATTTTTTTGTTAAGACTGTCAATATCAATCCCATGCACTTCGTTGTGAAGTTGAATTAGCTATTAAAGAGTATATCAAGTACTTTGAACTGTAAGCAAGTAAGAAATGAACAAAATTTAATACAGAAAACCGATGAAGCGCGGCTCGCACTAGAAAGGTTACTGAACATATTATTCGGGAGTGGCTTAATAAGCAGAGGGATGGTGGACAAATGAGGCGACGTACCCACACGTTTTATTTGGGAGATAAGAATCCAAGTCACATCTATACAGATAGATCCCAAATAGCTACTGGAGTTGGAGCCGGAATCTATTGCTCCGAGCTGGATCTTAAGCCTTGAAATACTTAGTATCTTCCAGGTGAAAGTCTTTGCAGTTGGGAAAACAACCGAGAGGCAGCAATTAAAACAATAATCTCTAATTGTGTTATATTAAAGAATGCCTTTAGAAGCAGGGAAGCAGTAAAGTAGTAGCGCCTGCCGGAAAGCGGCTGCATATATACTGGACTCCAGGCTACAAGGGTGTTCCGGGAAACGAAACTGCTGATGAGATTGCCAAAAGTGCCATCCGTCTGGCCACCGGACAACTATAGGAAAACAATATACAAAAAAGTTCCCAAAAAGGCTGACATGCGGGTTACGAAGATCAAGTACATACAGGATCGCCATGATCATGTGCTAGAGCCTATTGTTGTTGTTGTTACGTAGACACAAATGTTGTGGGAGCGGTACAACAGCTTCTTCGGTAAACTCACTTGCTTCTTACTCACACGGTCTTGGTGCTTCAAGTACATGAGCGTCGCCAAGATCATACGCAAGAGCCTCTTATTGTTGTTTTTATAGCGACAGAAATCTGCCGAAGTTGACAGTCCTTGGCCGGAGTTCGTTCTAGTTACGTAGACCCGACTGTTGTGGGAACGGTGCAACAGCTTTTTCGGTAAACTCGTTCGGTTCTTACTCACACGGTCTCAAGTTACTCTTAAAGTTCGCAAAAAGCGTTGACGTTCTGTATGACGAATACTTCACCTCAAACTAAACTGAACCTCCATCAGGCATTACTAAAAACCAGTAGCACCAAAGCTATAATACCCTAAACATGCTAAAGCAGTCTTATATCGGGGATTCCGACAAATGAACAGTCTCTTGGAGAAAAACTCAGACGCGTACAGATTGACATTGCCAAATCGACTGAGTTCGTTACTCTGATCATTTATGTTTATACTTCTTAAGGTATCTTAAGTTTCATTTTGCGGGTTACAAACTTCGTGGCAAATTTAATATACCCTGTTCAAGGTAGGACAAAATTTTTTGTGATTAGCTGAGTAGATCGTGATTTGTTCGCAATTTCTAAAATTGGAGATGAGTTTATTAGATACTAAGTTCAAATTAGTTTGATATCCCAGAAATGTTATATTCCTTAACTTTCCTCAATTTTTTCTCAGTGTATAATATTATCTGGTACGAAAGTCAGGATCTTAAATTCAGCATATTTTGATGCCTTCACACTGATTTGCAGCAGGATATATGCTCATTATATGATATCTAGCTACAATAGCATTATGTATATAAATCTGCACTTGCATACATACATACACACGGATTCTGTGCAAAATTTATTTGTTTGTGTAAGAGCTAATTTCATACGCACTCAAGCGATTGCTGAGTGGCGTTTGGGGATTTTCGCTGTTTTGACACAATTTTGCAAATGTAATATTTTAATTTATATGCCTACATACAGACAGCTAATGACATATATTTACATAGAATGTGTATTAGTGGCGTTGCTTTTGTTTCTCCTTTGAATGGCATTTCATTTTCATTTTCCTGATGCCAAAGCTTTGATTTTCATTTTGAGGTCAACTGCTTTTGGGAATTGCTCCTCGAACAGAATTTTCGCCTTCATGCGTTTTTACTTTATTGACTATTCCAACTAACTGTGATTATACATATGTATGTATTTCTGTGTATGAGTTTGTGATGTTGTTGTTGATTATGTAGCTGTGCGAAACTGAAATTTATGCAATTGAAACGATAAATTGCCAAAGCAAATTTAGTCAAAGGATATGCAAACAGTTATTTGGCGCAATCTATGTGTACCATAAGTGTAGCGGAAAAATTAATGTTCATGCAAATACATAAATGTAAATATAAGCAGAATTTTGACAATTTTTGTGACAATATCTTCAATGAATACGATTAAAAAAATCTGATGCAGCAAAAATTGTGATTGAAATTATTGAAGTCATATACCTACATATTTACATATAAACATACAAACACATATGTATGTAAGCAGATTACATTTATAGATATATGTATGTAGATGCCAAACCCATTAGAGTTATAGAACAGGATACTAAAAAGAATTCATCTATCAAAAAGTCATTTGTCATTTGAAAATCTCAGATATCAGAAAATTTCTCTAAAAATTTTTAACTAATATTTATTTTTGACCAAAACGACAGAAGTATTTATCAAGGAATTATTGTTGTAAAAATTTCGAATCCACCAGATATTGTCACTGATTCATCTCTACTTTTGTAAGATCGGAGTATAAATTTTGAGGGCCAGCTTGGATTTTGGCAGCTTCTTTATTTGCATAGACAACGCTTGCGCGGCTATAGCCGAGTTTATAACAGAGCGCAAGTCATCCTTCTTTTTCGCTGTTCGGCGTCAATTGGAGATTCCAAGTGTAGCCAGGTCCTTCTATACATGGTATTTAGAACGGATTAAAGGTCTTCCTCTTTCTCTGCTTCCCCCGGTGGATACTGCATCTAATACTCTCAAAGCTGGAGTGTTGTCATTCATTCGGGGGACAAGATCTAGCCAGCGTAGCCTCTGTCTCTTAATTCGCTGAACTCAAAGCCATCGTATAGCTCATCGTTCCATCGAATGCCAACGCGCAAAGAACCATAAATTTTCCGTAGAACCTTTTCTCGAAAACTCGTAACGTCGACTCATCGGATCTTGTCATCCTCCATGGTTCTGCACCATATAGCAGGATGGGAATAATGAGTGACTTGTTGAGTTTCTTTTTTGTTCGCCGAGAGAGAACTTTACTTTTCAATTGTCGACTCAGTCCAAAGTATCACCTATTGGCAAGAGATATTCTGCGTTGGATTTCGAGGCTGACGTTGTTGTTGGTGTTGATGCTAGTTCCAAGACAGCTGAAATTATCTACGACTATGAAGTTATGAATGTCAACAGTGATGTGGGTGCCCAGTCGCGAGTGCGACGACTGTTTGTTTGATGACAGGAGATATTTCGTCTTGCCCCCGCTCACTGCCAGTTCCATTTGCTTCGCTTCCCTATCCAAGCCAATGATATTAATATCATCGGCGTACGCGATCAGCTGTACACTCTTATAAAAGATTGTACTTTCTCTATTTAGCTCTGCAGCTCGTTTTATTTTCTCCAGCAGCAGATTGAAAAATTCGCATGATAGGGAGTAGGCTTGTCAGAAACTTCTATTGGTATCGAACGACTCGGAGAGTTCCTTCCCGATCCTGACGGAACTTTTAGTGTTGCTCAACTTCAGTTTCCACAGCCGTATTAGTTTTGTGGGGATACTAAATTCAGACAATGTGGCATAAAGACAGCTCCTTTTCGTATTGTCAAAAGGAACTTTGAAATCGACAAAGAGATGGTGTGTGTCGATTTTCTTTTCACGGTTCTTTTCGAAGATTTGGCGCATGATGAATATCTGGTCAGTTGCCGATTTGCCAGATCTAAAGCCACACTGATAAGGTCCAATGAGTTTGTTGACGGAGGGTGGACTTTAATCTTTCACACAATACGCTCGATAGAACCTTATACGCGATGCTGAAGAGGCTACACAGAGGTGGGTGCATATCTTCGCTGCAACAAGATAGGGGACCAAGTCAATTTTAGCACCTCGGAGCATACGCACGTCTAGAACACTGGAGATCTGGTTGGTGGCTTTTCGATCCGGAGACAGCCAGGTAGCTTGGTGAATTTTTCTATACTGGAATATAGTACTGTAGACCATATTTCGGACCCGGCGAAGTCGATCAGTCTCAACCCATTTGGGGATTTTTCCTCGTGGAGGCTGAATTCACCGACAGTGGCACCAAAGATACCTTCCTCGCCCACCCTGGCGTTAAAGTCGCCAATCACACAGCGTGGCGGGGGCAGTTCTCATAGGTGCGCTTATAGAAGGCATCGTTGGTCATATCGGTCGTCTCTTCCGTCGGGCCGTGGGCGCAAAAGTCTCACATCGAATTTGGGCTCCTTTATATGACCATTGTAGTAAATGCCTCAAGGACCAACTTGCCTCAGTCTTTGTCCCGTCCATCGCATTTCTTGGACGGCGGTGATGGTTCACTCTAACAAGTACACCAACCAGCTGGCACCTTCTCAATTAAAGAACCGGACTTTCCCTGCCCTTAAATCGTTATTCTTAGTGAGTTTGCCATGGTCGTCATCACAAGGGGGCTCTCAATTATGTAATATTTGATATTCGGTCTTTGAAGTAAACTTACGGTACCCTATAACGAAGGCACCTCCACTCCTTGCCCATTTTTTCAACCAAAATGAAGATTTCTAAATAAAATTTTGTATGTTCATATTTTTATTCATTATTGCTTATTTTAAAATTTGCTAAGGCATCGTAAAATTTATATCTGTGAGGGCTATCCAAGCAGCATTTGCTTTTCTAATTTTTAATTGTTGTATAATTTTAGTTATTTCATTAGCTGTGGCTATAATTTGATAATTTATTACTACGCATGCATGTGTAAGTGTGCTTTGTTATGTCATGATATTATGTTGTTACTCACGAATACATATAAACATAATATGTACATACATATGTATATGTGCGCGCATACATTCAAAAATTTCTATTGATTCACGCCACAATATTTCTTTGTTCGTACCTAACCGAACATAGCACTTTGAAAAGGCAACAATAAAACATGAACACCTGTAACACTATTTAGAAGTGTCTACCTAATATACCTCTATATATTTTTTGCAAATGTTGTTGTAATTTCAGATAACAACTTTGTAAACAACGGGAAGAACACAAGTGTTCTTGGTTGAAGTTAGATGCTGTTTCTATTCAGAAACACAAAAAACAACAACATTAGCCTTGATTCTTAATGATTTTGTAACATCAGTCGCCATTTGCCGCATTGAAAAATCTATCGAATTAGAACTGAAATTAGTTTTAATAAACATATATTTTATTATTTTTTTTTAAATCGTTCTTTGTATATTTTTGCATTGTAAACGTGAGATTCTTGTCGTGTGTCGCTTATTTGATTCTGGGTTTTTATATGTAAATTAAATTGTGCTTGTATTTCAAAAGTAAAATATTCAAAACGCGGAATTAGAATGCCCCGCTGCTTACTGCAATAAAAAATTTAAATTATAGTGATTCGTTAAGAATTTACATTAGCTCATTAATTTAAAAAATGTTGTAAGGAAATCGCTTACAGCAAGCAATTTGTTATTGTAAGCATTCTCTAATATTATATATTTCTTAAATGTTTCTTGTATAGGGTACATTATATGAGTATAATGTATTATGTGTTTTCATCCATTGGGATGACATAACCTAGGCAGTATAGTCGCTGCCACTTAGTTCTCTGAATTATGTCAATGTCGTTGTATATCTCGTACAACTCGTTCTATCGACTGCGATATTCGCCGTAGCCAATGCGCAAAGGACCATAAATCTTCCGCAGAACCTTTCTCTCGAAACTCATAATGCCGACCCATCAGATGTTGTCATCGTTCATGCCTTTGCACCGTATAGCAGGACGAGGATGATGAATGACTTGTAGAGTTTGGTCTTTGTTCGTAGAGATAGAAGTTTTTGGTTACTATCCTAAACTAATTTAGCTCTTGGAGCATGAACAGTTTGAGAGATATGTACGTTATACCTATTAGAAATTATCGAAAATCCAAACAAATCAAGGATTTTTTATAAAAAATTTTTATGCTTGACAAAATTGTATTTTTCCAAAAAATTTCAATTTTTAACAGAGTTCTCGAAATTGGATATTATTGTCAAAAAATAATATTCTTTCGTTCCTTATCCAAGGAATGTATCTAATTTGTGTAACTTTCAAAGCGATCGATTTGGTCTTTTCTAAGGAATAGTGAAGAAATAATGTTCAAAAGGCAAAGATCGCTTCGAAAATAATTAATTTAAAGTTTGAATACACATTTATAATTAGGGTCTTATTAGACCAGGATAGATAAATTTTTGAAAAAAAAAAAAAAAATCATTGTTGGGTGAAACTCATTGGAAACGAAGGATAAAATAACAAAAAGTAGAGGCAAATAATTTATATATAAGTATATATGTATGTATACATAATGTAACGGGAAGAGGAAGGCCCCTTTCCCTGCCTTCCGTGGTTGAATTTTTAAGTGTTAAAAACGGTTTATCTAAATACCCGGCAAAACTATGAGCCCATAAAAAGTAAAATTCTAGGTAAAAAGGTATAAAACTATTTTATCAACACCTTTTCACATAACATAAAAATTTATATGAAATTTTGAAATATCCAAGTTTTTGTGATTATTATTTTTATCTTGCACAAAAAACATTTTACGAAATTTCGTGTAAACTTAGCTTCTTATGTCCCAAACATATTGTATTTTTGCTTTAATTTAAAATACTAATGAGGAAAGCTCTCTTTGACTTCAAATAAGAAAAATAACCCTATTTTCAATCAAAAATTCTCTGGCAAATTTTTCAGATCTTATTAAAAAAACAGTAGGCTTAAATCTCTACTTTCTGTTGGTATAAAAATATACACATTGTTTTTCAGAAAAAATAGCTGCTTCTCCCAAATAATAAGTATTGTGCATTAATTTAAATATGAAAAAACGATACATTTTTAATTTCACACTAAGTGTGCCTCTAAAAATTAAATTTTTCAGTTTGAATTCCTTAAATATATTCATTTATAATCCTTTATCCTCTAAAATAATAATGATTTTAATTTCTATCACGAAAGTTAATAACATTAATGTTATGACACGGCAAAATCGCATGCAATTTTCTATAGATGCAAATATTCTCACACACATATCTGTAAATATATGCATACATATATTCTTATAATTTTGCATGGTTCTGATCAAAGCCAAAAGATTCGTTAAATTTTGCATTGGAACGCATTGGAAATGAATCACAACAAAATGAGCATCTCTTGCATTCTCTCAAGTGTTCACCATTGCTGTTTCGGCCAGTTGCGATTGGTTTGCAGCCCGAATGTGGGTCAAAAGCGCAGTGTGCCAAAGCGATTGCTCAGACAGAAGACAATGCGCACCTTGCTAAAAGCAAAAATACGTGAGTGAAATGAGCACATTAATTAGATGCGATAATTCGTGAGCGCATGAGGAGATATTAATGTTGTTGTGGAGAAGCGTGAATGAATGGAATGTGTGGATTTGATTAAATGTGGTTGAGTACAAGCAGGAAAGAGTATACTCAATCAATGTAGAGATAACAGCAAATAATGAATTGAAAAAATAAATTATTAATTAAAAAAAAAATTTATTTATATACTGCCAGCACTAGCAATAATTTTTAGGAGATCTGATAAATTTTTTTTTTTTAATTATAGGATATATGTATATACATATGTATGTAGAATATAGCTGCCAAACAAACTTATCGATTACATTCAAGTACTTGTATGAAAACATTCTTATTTGAGAAGGCTTTTTTATTTGACGAGACATTTCCACGATATTCAAAACAACGGTATAATTTTCGAAAAAAAATTTATATCGCATTATAATAGCATATATGTAGCTCCCACACAAACTGACCGATCGAATTCAAGGTCTTTTGAATTTGTGGGTATGGATCATACATTTTTATCAAGATTATTTCTAACATCCCGCCTATTTTAATATCTGCTGTTCGAAGTTCAATAATCTTCATAATCATGGAAAGAGAATTGAGCGAGTCAGATATAGGATTATTTATATATAAATGACAGGATGACGAGACGAGTGACTATCGAAGTTTATGTCTATAAAAGAAATTTAAATTAAAAAGTCTTACTATTTTTTGCCCACAATAATGTGGGTTATCTTAAACGATCGTTTAAGTGTGAAATTTTCGAAAAATCGATTTTTGTTGTGTTGCATTATCGAATAGTATACACTGTAATACATTTTCTCTCAAATTTTGAAATCGAAATTCGAATTATTGCGGTCGCTAGAGCGTTTTTTGTAGAAAGGGAACAGAGTGGGAAACATAGCGACTCCAATCTTTTAACGCGTTTTCCTCAGAATGGTGTTTTTCAAAACGGTTTCCACTCTCAAAGGAATCTATCTAGTGTTCCGATTTGGAGAGAACATTTTTAACGTCATTCGCTATCGCGCTATGGAAGCTTTTTTTTGTTCGAAATCTTCTTATTTTTTTTCTACAAAAAAACTGTCAAAGAAAAGGGTCAAATTCGATACTTTTTTTTAAAACCGCCATCATTGTGTCAAGTTTCAAAACAAAGCTTCCATAGCGGCTTTCCTGCAGATTAATAATCTTTTTGAAATTTTTGTTTTGGATTAAAATTTCTGCTACAATCGTGGGCATCGTACAGGACCTTTAGAAGTTGCAAGAGTATAAAATTATAATAAATACTTTATTAACTTTTAATATTGTCGTGGTGGTGGTCAATTTGAAATTAAATCAATATAATTGTTATTGATTTTTTCCCAAATATGAAAAAAATTTCACTGATCTCATAAAATTTCTAAACTCCCGAGCCCAATCAAAAAAATTTATATTTTTATTTATATTTAGTTATATAATATTTTTCAAAAAGCCATTAAATAAATATAAAATAGCATAACTCACCTTAATTTTATGCTATGAATTAATAAACAAATGTATGCAATTAATTTGCTCTTAATTAATAATTAAAACGAAATATGCTCAAGAGGGAAGTGAGAAACAAATTTTCTCGATTTTTTCTCGATTATTATTTCACTGTTCAGTATTTTTGTGTTTTTGTTTTTTATTGCCGTCTTTATTTCAACGCATTTCGTACGCCAAATGCGGAAGTGTGTTTGAACAGCTTTGCTTTAGACACTAATTTAGCCAGACAGGCAGCCTATGGGCCTACTTGGCAGCTTGGCAGCTTAGAAAAGTGCGTTTATTAGTAATAAATATTTTTTCTTTATGAACTGCCAGCTTTGCTTAATTTATGTATTTCGCGTTTTTGTGTTTTTGTTATTGTTATTTTAAGCGCCTATTCATTTTTGCCACTCGGCCGCCACTTCCAAAGCAATTGTAGCCATTTTGCAGCTTCAGGCAGACGCTAACCAATTCATTACCGGTTATGTTAGACCAAGTCATTGTCAGTCAGTTATTTTATGCGTACAGCGCTCGATATGTATGTATGTATGTGTGTAGTTATAACTCTTTCCCCTCCGCACCAATGACCTTACGCATTTTAAATTGCGCCCAAAACGCAGAAAACTCAACTGCGTCGGCCTGTTGCTGTGCTGCTGATCTCACTTGTGACTTTAAATTTGGTTTTTTTCTTTTATTTATTTATTTTTGTATTTTTTCTTGTTTTTCGTTGAAATTGCTTTAGCTTATTTGTTCAGCTTCGGCACTTGAAATGCGATCGTGCTTGATGAAGTTGCTTGCCTGCCCTTAGTCGTGCGTCGACTGGGACTTGTTCAGCGTGTGTGTGTGTGCGTACGTATACGCATTCTGCATTCTACACCGCTCCCGCGCCTTTTCTGCGCTTCATCAATTCACTTAATTCGTTTTTTTATGTGGTTCGTGTTCTCTTCGTAGAATAGCGGACTAGAGGCCCTAATAAGCCATAGGCTTTGTGCGAAAACTATACATATGTAAGTAAACGGCTGCGTCGTGTAATGAGCTTCAAGTGGGAAGGTCAAGAAAATACTGCGCTTCTCTTCATCACCTTTAATTCTATTTTTATTATTGCAACTATTAGCGGGGGTAGTTTCAATGTGTTCAGTATCACCATACTGCTGTACTTTAAAGGTCTTAAATGCTTAAACCGATTTTTTTTTTCATTTTGTTATTAAGAACACTCATAATTTCCCTATATCATGGCCCATTTTGCCTTTAATAAACTTATTCAATTCAAGTTCAGCGGGAAAGTCGAAAAATTAACCTGATAAAACCTTTGCCGACACAAGGACGGACAACTATCATGGAAAGGCGGTATCTAAATTTAACTCAAAAAACTATTATATGGACCGATATACTATATACGATATAAAGTCAGCCGAAAATTCGAAAATTTTTGTATTAGATATGCAATATAAGGGTGCCGGAACTATTAAGGCGATTTTTCGCCTTATTTATTACCAAGAAAATATTCTCCCAGCATTCAAAGATGTATCGATGTTTTCGGTGATAGAAAGTCAGATTAATGTTGGTACTGATATCCACATATTTTTCGATATTTGGGGGTTTCAAAATTTATAATCCGATTTCAAAAATTTTTGGATGAAAAATGGCATACCTTGAACGTACTGTTTGTACAGTTTTTAATTGTGAAAAAAATTGATAAAAATTTATTTCACATGTTGATAAAATATCATATTTGGAAGAGAAAAAATACAGTCGAAGCAAAAACTTTGCTTGATGACGAGTCTCTGTAGACTACCCCAGGAAAATCAAACATCAAGAATTGTTATTCTAAGTTTAGACAAGGTAAAATGAGCACGGAAGCATGGGTTTTTCCGACGAAAAGTTCAAGAAAGTCGGGATAATAGTTTCGGATGACCATAAAGTGAAGTTGTTCGAGATAGTAGGCACTCTAAAGATGCCATCTGAACGTGTACATCATAGCATTTTTGAGTATTTTGGTATGTTGTTGTTGTAACGTCTAGTTTGTGAATATGGTCATTGTGGATTTAGTGAGGTAGAATATTAATTATCGTGCAGTGAGGAAACGAGAAAGGTTGAAGAGTTAGCCGTTTATGTTTGAGGACGTGCCATCAATTCCATTGCACGACGTCATTATCGACTTTCGAGATGTAGCAGTTAAACAATAAAGGGGAGAGAACACCACCCTATGGAATCCGTTGTTTAATTCTTTTCAGTTTTGAGTTTTTACCTCGAAATAGTACGGATGACTGGCGACCGCTCAGGTGCGAAATCGTTGCAAATGTTGGAAAAGACTTACGGTGATTCAGTTTTAAAAAACCCTAAGCCTACGCGTGGTACAAGGCTTTCAAAGACGGTCGAGGGATCGTTGAAGACATGCGTAATTCTTGACGACCTTCGACGTATTCAACTGATGAAAATATTAAAAAAGTGAAGGATATGTTGCTTGAAAATCGTCAGACATGTGTTCGAGAAATGGCAAGAAAGCTCGACATCAGTCGCGAGGACGTTCTAATGATTTTGGTTATGAAACGCTTCTTGTTCGACTCGTCCCGTTAA
This sequence comes from Bactrocera zonata, assembly GCA_037783105.1. Taxonomy (NCBI): domain Eukaryota; kingdom Metazoa; phylum Arthropoda; class Insecta; order Diptera; family Tephritidae; genus Bactrocera; species Bactrocera zonata. The sequence goes on along the minus strand of JBAWJQ010005456.1, from coordinate 4,866 downwards.
GGCTGATTTTTTTTTTTAAATTGTGACCGAATTTAAGAACACAATGAATATCACCGTATTCACTAGATTTGGCTATTTATGCTTTTTTCTTATTTCTCAAACTGAACTTGCCGCTCCGTGGAACCCGTTTTCAGTCGATCGAAGAGATAAAACAAAATTCGCTAATGGAGCAGAAGACGATCTCAATTCTGGAGAAAAGCTGGCATAAGTATATTACATCTGGTGGGGATTACTTTGAAGACGACAAAATAAATATTGACGAATAATTAAATATTTTGCGTTTTATTTACAATTTCCGGGGATATTTCAAGTTATGGCCTGCACGGACAGACATTCAAAACTAATGCAAATTAATCAAACTAAACAAATCACTAACTAAAATATATTAAATAAGCGTGCTCTTTTCTATCGCTTTTGGGGTTTCATTTCTAAATTTTCGCAGCGGTTTTTTCTATATTTGAATTTTGTTTAGCTGGCGGCGCTCATACTATTGCATTAAACATATGCCTAGCACATATTAGTATATAATTTAGTTGTTAAACTACATGAACGCATTTAATATACATATGTATGTATGGATATATGTATATATTTTTATATGCCCCAACACATACTTATATGCAGATACTTATTTTATTTGCTTATTTCACTTTTGCTTCCTCTATTGCTTTTTTCTGCGTTTTTCGCTTCAACTTCTCTATGAGTTGGTTATTTAAATGGCAAAGCTGCTTTTTTATGGGCGCTAAAAATGGAACAAAAACGCACTAAACGCATAATATGCCAAGCGGCGCAGCATAAAATTTCATTTTCAACTGATATATTAGGAGCGCACACACACACAACCAAACATGCGTAAGCGCACACAATTTGCCTATTTACACGCTTACATGCATACATACACATATAAATATACTTATGCATATGTGTGTGTGAGTTTATTCAAATGAACTAACAAAATTTTAAAGTCAACGGCGACTAAATTTCAAGGTTATGTTCAGGGCTCTGCGAACACGCAGCTAACGCACCGATAGTTGGCGCTGGCGAAGCGGCCGAGACGCTGTAGGTGGGGCGGAGTGTTGTTGAGAAGTGCGTTATTTCGGCGTTCAAGCTGTTGGAAGTGCGTTTGGCAACGCGTCACCGCTGCTATTAGCTGCTTGAAGTTTGCGGGTGACAATGCGGTTTTTTCAACTCTTCCATTTTGTAGATACATATATACATATATATGTATGTTATATCTTAATGTACATGTGTATATATAATTTATGTCTACCTGTGTAATACATATATTTTATACATATATATTTTCGGCTTTTTAACTTTGCTTTTTTTTTTTTGCATCGCTTCGCACTTTTTTCATTACCGCATCGTTGACTAAGCAGCGCCTTTGTTTGTCGGCGCGTTAACATTTTGTCTATTGTTGTGCATACTATTTTGCTCTTGACTGTTGCAGCAGTAGCAACAGCAGCCATAAATCAGTCGGTTGCCAACTCACGCACAATTCAATGCCTTTTTCAACGTGTTGTTGTTGTTGCTGTTCGTTTTTTGTTTTTATTTTTCCAAAACATAATAATTATTGTTGTTGCACGCACGCAGCTAACCAAATATTAATAATGCATACATATATATTTGCGACAGTAAAGTAAATAAAAGCGAAAAAATCTGTCCAAACACTGTGTGGAAGCGTTGAAAATGCGACACGCATTATTTATTCAACTGATTTCTATTTATTATTTTTGAATGCGCTCCGACCCATTAAGTAGTACATATGTGCGTGTAGTTTGCAATTTACTGTATTTATATACATACATATATGTATTTACATAAGTACACACATTTGTCCTTATTTTCGTTAGTTAAGAGCTCTACCAGGTTTTTCTATTCAAAATATTTGTAATTATACATTTGGCGACTATTATAAAGAAAAATGGATCATATTTACTATAGGTTTGTATATATAACATAATTATTTCCAAAATTTTGATATTTTTTAAATAAAAGTGGGAAAATACTACTGTGGGCAAAAAGTAGTAAGACTTTTTCAACATAGATTTTGCAGAATAAATTAAGAGTTTTATAATTACGAACAAAGACTTAATATTTTTTGCTCATGGTAGTACTGATGTACCGCTGCACCGATTCTATTTATATAATACCCTCCACAGGTGCACAAAATGGTATAAAAAGATCTTTATTTTATTTTAATCGCTTTGTATGGCAGCTATATGCTATTTTCGTCCGTTAATTGAAAACCTTCTTGGGATGAAAAAAGCGTGTATATAAAATTTCTAAATATTAATATCTCAACAACTGAGCGATCTAGTTCGCGTACATTCAGGCGAATGAGGGTAAGGAAGGCTTAGTTTATAAAGTTGATTATTTATGTATAACCTATACATGTATTTCATTACATATTATTGCATACATTTTTTAGGGTATCCAAAGTTTCCTTTTGGGTATTACAAGCTTCGTGACCAACTTAATATACAATGTTTAGGGTATAATTAGCGGCTGTTTGCGTTGGTAAAGCCTAGAAAACGTATTTAGTGGTAACTGATCATCTGTTTTATACAAAACTTCAATAGTTTCTTATACTTACACATACCACATGTTTTGATTTAGATGCCAATATTACGATTAGGCTCAGGCCAATTAGAGAGCGAAAGACCTAATTGAATACCACAAATCTCATTTTTCAGTATAAATACTAAAAGTTAAGGAAAACGAAACCTTTCCATTTTTATATTCCTTATTTTCAAATAGACCTTATTTTCATTAGTGCAAATTCCACAATCCAGGAAAGTTCGAAAATCTGTATATGTACGGAGCTAATGACTTGCTGAATGCCTCCCACTCGATTAGCCAATTTTTAATTTTACCTCTATTGACATTTTGTGGGCGTGGCAGTAGCCCGATTACGCTCATCTACGAATGCGTCCTTTTTTACCAGGGAACACGTATACTAAGTTTCATTACGATATCTCAAGTTTTACTCAAGTTACAGCTTAGCGCAGACAGACAGACGGACAAACAGTCACTCTGTTTTCAGCTGATCTCGTTATTTTGATAATTTTTATGTATATAACACCATATCTAGGTTGTTAGGGAGACAAAACTATTATACTATGTACTTGTTGCAAGAGTATAAAAATGCCAGGATCCATTACACGGCGTATGAGTAACTTTTTTAAGCACAGAGAATTTGTTAGAAATTCTCTAAACACTTTTGGTTCTGCCCCACTTTCAGACAGTTTTAATTTAGTATTTATAGGCTTATCAGATTGTCATGACATATTGACGATGTTTTGAAAATTAAGAAGCTACATATTTATAAAAAGGGTTAGAATTAGTAAAAATATATACATGATAGGAACTACAAATGATCTCCAGGAGCTTTTCCCAAGAAAGACGTCACTATACCTCAGAACTGGATCCTCTAAACTTAGAAACCAAACAATTTCGTTAAAGTAATGTTTAATCTAGTACAGCAAATCGAAGAATAAGCAAAAAAAATTTTTTTTAACAAAATGGGAGCAGAAAATTTTTTTGATCTCCGACGATGTAGCTGCAGTGATTGTAACTTTCCCCATGGTATCCATGGTATCTAACAAATTTCATTAGAAGATATTTAGATATCAAGAAAAATCTTAAATATTTTGAAAAAATTTTGTGGGTTTTAGTCCGTCAAAAATTGAGCATTTGTTTAGAAACTGATAGGTCATTGTGTGGAAAACTATAATATAGAAATACAGAAGAAATCTGGTATCGATTGGATTATTTATGCCCGAATAATATGTCAAGCTAATAAACTAAGTGTTGACTTTTCGCCCTAATTGTGCCCTTAAACATGTTTGAAAAACGATTATAAAATTTTCAATAAAAAATACATACTATATTCATATATGTACATATACCCACGTGTACAAATTCCCAGTAAGCACCTTGCAGTAAAATCAATCAAACGTCAAATTATAAAATTAAAATCACCCAATATATCAACACTTATATATGTATGTATATTACTCACGCACATACATACAAGTGAACATATGTATATTGACATGCATGGCAAGTAACAGAACACGTGATGACCTTTAATATTTCCTGTTCAACGACTTATTACGAGCCCTTCAACGACAATGTAAAGATGGTAAATAAATTTATTCAAAAAGGGGGAGGGGGTACTAAATATATGATGAAAAGGCAATCATGTGCAGTGGCGTATAATTATACAAAAGTGCATACATACAGACATGTATGTAAATAGATTTATGTGTGTGTGCCGCGGCGCAGTAAAGTATTCACTTAAAATGCCAACAACAACGGTTTAATTCATATTTAATTATAAAGATAGAAATATAAACAAATGCTCAACTGGTAATATATATATGTACATAAATAGTAGCAGATATGTAAATATACTATATACAAAATCGAGTAATTTTGTACTGCACTATTTTTTTTTTATTTTTTGTAAAATTTTTCTCATTGTGCGTGAAACGTTCATTCTCAAACCGAAGTGCAGCACTCGAAAAAAGGCAATAACAAACACTCAACAATTCAGTCTTAACAAAGCGACACAACTGTCAAAATAATTTTGTCGCTGCTACAACAACACACCAATTTTTGAGCTTTTATAATGAATGCTGCGTTCGCTATCAAACAAAAAAAATGTTTTCACAGTTGTTGTTATTGGTTGTTGTTGTTTTATGTTAACCTTGATCGTCGCAATGTAACAGCAACAATTAACATGTTAGCAAAAAAACGCACCAACAACAACAGCAGCGATAATAAACGCTTTTATTAAATATGCACACATACAAATTCATATATATAAGATTTTACAGTGATAAATAGCTACATACATAT